>WEDG01001628.1:0-299080 GCA_017591395.1 Schistocephalus solidus
TAGATCATACCTATCTGATCCAAAACAAAAAGTTTTATTGGAGTCCTCATTCTCAAATGTGTCCCCGATTGTGAGTGGTGTCCTTCAAGGTACCGTAGTAGGTCCTTTATTAATAAAGGACCTACTACGGTCTTCTATCAAGGACTTGGGCTTAAGCTACACCAATAAATTAGATCTTTCACCTCAGGCCGATAGAATTACGGCCAAAGCTGCTCAGATTTGCGGCTTTATTTCTTATAAATTCTTCCTTTCTGAAATTAACTTAAGACTTAATCGTATGTTTGTACTTCCCATTCTTGAATTTTGCTGTCCTTTCTTCGGTTTAATGAACGAATCTAGCCGTTCAAAAATTGAAAATGTCCAAAAACATTTCACAAAATAACTACTGTATCCGACTCTTTCAAATACTTCCTACTCAACTAGATGCTAGCTGACGAAGCTAAAATTTCTTTGGATCAGGAGACTGGAAGCAGGCTTTTGTCTCATTTTCGACTAAATAATAGCTCAAATCTCCCCAAGCTTTATGTCATTACTTCCGTTAGTCTTCTTATTACCTAAGAAATTCTGTACTAGTTATACCTCCTCCTGTATTCTCCACGTGTAAATGCTCTCTATTCTTTGCTTTTAGGGTTAGCTTTATTTGGAATAACTTTCCAATTAAAATGATGTCGTTAACTAGTCAGTGTGCATTCAAGTGAAGACAATGCATTTATCTTAACAATGATTCTATTAACCTTTTAATTTTCTAATCTTTTTCGAGCAGCTTTCTCCATAACTCGGAAAAAGGACGATCGGGAATTTAAGTGGCCCTCTTAAAGCTATTTTTCTCTACCTCGAGTCTCCAACGAACCATCAAAAGATGAAGTCATTCGGACGTTCACATCCGGACGTTAACAGTCTAAATTTCTGCATTTTCGTTGGATACTTGCCATTATAAGAATTCAATTCTGGATCCAAAGATGCTGAGTCCTCAAGCTCATTGGCGCCTTTTCATGAGATTTTGTTTCATGTGCCATAGGGATCAAGAACAAACCACATCGACGTTTCATTATCTCATTCTGAAATGCTACTGCAGCATTAGCCTACTCTACCACCTTACCTTATTTTCCTTAGCAGTTTTTTCTCATGCCCTCTATTCGAAATGGAGGCCTATTGAACTTTACCTCCATTTTCATTGTAGGAGTTTTTTTCACGGCCTATCTTTGTAGGTCGCTATAAATCTCAAAACATCGCGAACCCCTGACCTTACAGGACAATTTTTGCCTACAGTATTAAATATTTGTACAGTTTATCTGCACACATTGTCATAATTTTCTTTCGTTACTAATGTTTGTATAGACAGTGCCTTGCCGGCGCTAACCAAATATAAATTCCCAATTCCCAGGTCGGAAAATCAACTACCTGATCCCACATGCCGATATCTATGGCCTCAAGTACGCTTTCGAACTTTGCAGGACCTGAAGGTGGAAAGCAATGAACTTCTTGAAGATTGAAGTCACCTGCAATCAAGCAGTACTTCAGATTTAAGTCAGCTGCGGCATGAAATGCCTGTGAGAGACCAAGATCGTAATCCTCGCTGGCGTTGGGAGGGCGAAACCAACAGCTCTCTTCTACTATGGTAAATTGTCGATAGTCCAACGGCAGAAATGCAAGTAGTTGCTTAACATACATGCAGCTTCCTCCGCCACGGCCCTCGTGTCAATCAATCCGAATGTAAGCGCAGCCTAGAATAGAGAGTTCGGATTTGGATGCGCAGGGTGTTGCCAATGTCTCTATAACTACTACAATGTCTGGACGGTGGACGAAAACCAGAGTCTGGAGCAAAGGCATCTTATTAAGCAGAGATCTGGCATTTAAAAAGAAATTTTAGTGGGCATTTATTTGGTTTCTGGGAAGCGACAGTCCGGCTGTCAGAGTGACTGGCTTCGGCCAAAGAAATGTTCTTTTCACTTGAACTATTTTCCCTTCCCTTATTTTGAGATTTGCCTCGCCATTGGTTCTCCGTCTTTCAAGTTCTATTATTAATTGTCTCATTTTCATTTGCTCTTTCAGCCCGTATTCCGGCCGAAAAAACTTCAGACTGCAGACTTTTTTGGGTTGAGTTTCTCTATAGTGCGTACTGTGCCTGTGCTTCTTTTCCCAAGATGATTTTAAGAGGTCTTGGTTGAGGATTTGAATCAGGTACTGATGGGGCCCTTTCCTGTTCTATACGCCTTGAGAATGTGGATGGACTCGCCGTCCGTTAGCAACGTTTTTGCATACAATTGAAGGACACCCAAGTCATGTTTAAGTCGTTCCTTTGGAATTATTTACGCTGACTGTGAGACCCTTTTTATAACTTAAATCTGTTTTGACTCAATCGGGCGCCCGCTTGGAACTTAGATCTTTCAACTGAGCGAATACTCGTTTCCAATTTTCTTGGACTGATAGGTCCAGATGAACCGGGCGTTGGGCTGGCTGGAGCCAAATCCGTGAACGACTTCGTCTTCTTAGACCTTTTTCCCTTTGGCTGTACAAACTTACCAACCTCTTCACCATTGCATTTTGGTACAGCGTCCAGCAGCGATGCGGCACTGGGTTGTAAAGCCGGATCATTGCTGATGCGGTCTGAACTAAGTGACGATGGTTTGGACCAAGGACTAGATGTGACTCCCTTTTGAACTAACGAAAACTCCTCTGTTTTGCTGGGTTCGGTAGATACGATATCTTTTGTGTGAGTTTTAGGTATGCTTGAAGAGGTTTTGTACAGACAGGTGCTTTTCAACAGGTGGGTGAGAAATAGATTTTTTAGGTATCTATTTCTTGCTTTAGATTGGCAACCTCCTGCTCCACCCCTAAGAATTTCTAGAGGAGGCTGATGTACCTTATACAAGTTTCCTCATCATAAGCTACATTAAATAAGCATACTAGACTTTTTGTCCGTTCAGCGAGAGGTGAACAATTAACAGAATAGCGATAGTTGGAATTCTTTTCCGCAAGTGTATTAATTTTCTGAGCTCGAAACGCCTTATTGATGTGGCCGAGTGGTTAGAGGCGTCGGTTGTCGGACCTACGTAATTTTGCGGCGCAGGTTCGAAACCAGGCCGCACACCAATTTATCTTGGCAATAAATTTAGGGCTGAGACGTTTTACATAGTCATGGGGATACACCGGAAATGCGATTGATGTTATAATCGTCACAAAATTAACGGAGAGTCGGTAATGGTATTCAAAAATATGGCTATATGAGGATGTGAACATGGATGTAAGAATATGAGGATGTGGTGGACATCTTCGGATTACGGCGGTCGAACTCTTTGTATTTTACATTGGTTCCTAGTAATAGATTATGGAGCGAGTTGACAGTGACTAAACGTCTGACGACTAAATATAGTTACTAGTGTTTTCGGGTACGTGGGTTTCTTCAGGGGAGAACACCGCAGCCAATAATAGGTTTATTGATTTGGCACTGCTTGGATGTGAACATGGATGTAAGAATATGAGGATGTGGTGGACATCTTCGGATTACGGCGGTCGAACTCTTTGTATTTTACATTGGTTCCTAGTAATAGATTATGGAGCGAGTTGACAGTGACTAAACGTCTGACGACTAAATATAGTTACTAGTGTTTTCGGGTACGTGGGTTTCTTCAGGGGAGAACACCGCAGCCAATAATAGGTTTATTGATTTGGCACTGCTTGGGCGCCGTCGAATCCTTAGAACACAGGAAAAAACCTTAAACAAACACAATTTACTGCAGTAGGAGATAGCTAATGGCTCCGAGTAGTTCTAAGAGTTCCGGGTAGATCGGACCCTATGCCACCTCGTAATTCCTCTCCACATGATCATTTCACTACGAAGTCTCCACAACCAACCGGTCTCAGTGCTCTTAATATGCTTTTATATGGAATAATCTTCCACCGCAAATTCGGTTTTTCAGTCTACATTAGCTATTTTCCAAAACCAGAGAGTACGCGCAAACTTATTTAACTGCGGAAAGATTCATAAAGTCCTTATTGTCTGTTTCCTTCCCAAACTCGCAACTTTTGGATTTTGAAAAGGTCCTCCTGCATTTGAGGCAGCTCCTTGATATTATATTGGTCTCTTATTATATTTCCATCTTCCTTATGCAGAGTCAATATTTGCGTTCACTTTTTCTTCCCCTCCTTTTAAACTAGCATTGCCAACTCTTCACAACCTTGATACTTTCCTCCGAATTTGCAACCCTGACGATAGTCTCCAGGTTCTGTTGATGATCGAGGTGGGTTCTGATAGTTTCGCCTCTTTGGTGATGGACTCATGCAGTCGAGTAAGGTCGCATCTCGATGATGATCTCGTGACCTCTACTGTCCCTCTTCGTTTCGACCATGTTGTCTACGATGAGTTTTTATCCTCTCCCTCACCTCCACTGGTGTTTATAAACAAGAAGCTCTGACTGCTATAAATAGGTATAAATCAGGTTTATTGATTTGGCACTGCTTGGGCGCCGTCAAATCCTTAGAACAGTACCTTAGACATGTACCTTCCGGTGCTAATCCAAATATTAATTCTAAATAAATCCCCTAAACAGAGGAAAAACCCAAAACAAACTCCTCTTTTTCATTAACCACTTTTGATTTGGTTTGTTTGTTTGCTTAAAAAAAGCAGTGTTCGAAATGAAGAGTTTGTTTTAAGTAAAAAAACCTGTTTTCCAAAGTTCAGAAATAGCAAAAGTTAAAGTTAAAACAGTTTTACAGAATAGGGATGAATGTATCAGGTAAGAATGGTTAGAGTCCAGACTAGTCTGTTATTGACGTTAGAGAGTATTCATTTGACAGAGGTAGAAACGTCTGCGGTCGATTCGAAGGGATAAGTACTTCCAATCAGATGCGAGCGCAGTCGATTCCGGTGTGGGGTCTGCCGACTAATTAGACTTAGTTGACTGATTACTTAAAAAGTGAAAAGATAAGAGCAGGAAGAGTTAAACGGTAAGAAACTTTCAATGCAGTCCTACAGTCTTCATATTTGTATTATATAACATAGTGTTGAATTATGTTTGATCTAGCTGAATGAAACAGCTATTACCATTCGTTTCATAAAGCTATATCAAAACCTAGGCGTGCGGCTCGTTGCGCATTCGAATTACGTAGAGCATTAATGATGTTAAAACCAGAATACATATACTACTAATAGACTGAGATAAAAATATAATAAGTTTTGCAGGTTTAATTTTTACGCAAATTGTTTAACAATCATAAAATTATATATAAAAATAAAGACGCTATCCAAAAACATTTAAAAATGTAAAATTATCATAAATTTTTTAATAAGTATTAAAAATTGAAAAAAATCTGCTTTGTAGATAATGGGTATATAAATGCTATGTCAAGGAATTCGATCCTGAGTGTGGATAATTAACTAACTGAGGGATCATGAAGTTTTCTTTTTAGTTTTTTTAGTCTCTTGGAAAGGAAGTTAGAATTTGTGACTTATACGGTAATCTCTCATCTATTACAGTATCACTCGAATTATAAAAAGGGTAGAGTATAAAAGGTTTACAGCTTCCGTCGCGGATGTCGTTAGAAGATATGAACTCCAGTCTAGTGACCTTACATAGCTGTTCATATAGTCAATGTCGAGTTTTTGGATTTATGTAAAATGTAATTAGAATCTGATATTTCTTTTTATGTTTAGAGGAGCATTGTTATTATTGCCTTATGATCACTTTTTCAAAGGTTATGATCGTACTGCGCATGTAGGGGCCAGATATCATTTGTGAGAATAATGTCTAGTATGTTGTTCCTCGGGTTGGTTTTATTGATTATTTGTGTCCTGTTATGGAACACAATTGATGATAGCAGTTCATCATGTCTGGTGGGAGCTGATAGTTTAGCCCAGTTTATTTCAGGACGGTTTAGATCGCCTGCAATTATTTTATATTCAATTTGAATATCTGATATGGTGTCTATTAGATTGGTTAGGCCAGTGTCATCATTACTACATTCTGGAGGAGTGTAGAGATATCCCATAAGTATATTTTTTTGCGACAGGGATTTTACTGTGGCAAAGCATGCTTCGCCAGGGAAAGTTTCATGTGAAACATCGAAACCACTTTGTTCAATGGTAATTTTGATGTATATCATACAGACACCGCCTCGTTTATACATGCGGTCTTGTCGATAGAAATTGTAGTTTGGGACAAATAGCGAAGCGTTCGATGGTAATTCATTTACCAATGTTTCCGTTAAATAAACTATATCGGGATTATAGGCTTCAACGAATGTCCTAAGTTGTGGTATTTTATGTACTATCGATCTCGCATTAATAAGGGCGATACTTGGGATGTCTGATAGGGAAGAGGCCAGCTGTTGTGAAAAAATTGATTTCTAAAACGGTTTTGACTGTGCGATGGGCTAATTGAAGGGAAGTGTGTAACTGTTGGAAGGTATGGTGATGTGTATGGTGAGAAATGAGTGAATGGGTAAGAGTGTATTTGTTGAGTGTGTGGTGGGATTTGAGTGCATGGGTTAAAGTGAATGGGTTGTGTGTAGGTGTTAGAGAGCATTGGTTGGTTGAAGAGGTTATGCCCCATATGAGGGGGAGGATTAAATGGGCGGTTATTTTAAATACCTTGGGTTATCGTTGGGAAGTTTTGCCGACCTGGGTAACTGGTTTGGTTGCAATTAGTTGCTACTATGTTTGAAAGGTTAGCGTGCGTTAGTTAACTCCTATGCCATGCATTTGGATTTGAGGGAGTTGAGGTGTTATTATAAGAGCTTATTCGTGTCTTATGAGAGTTAGCAGAGTTTGGAGTACTCATATTTCTTGGGTTGAAATTTTTTGGGCTTTTATGCAGGCTCTTGGCTCCTCATGTCTGGATGTCCTCACTGTCTGTCGGCCACCTAGGAGAGACTGAGTCGCAGACATCCATCTGTGGAACAATTAGAAAAGTTGTCCAGTTGACCTTATGTCATGATTATGGGTGATTACAACGCACTAGGAATTAACTGGAAACTGTTCAATCATTATGCCTAGAATCGATATTTGATAGTGTTTTTCTGCAAAAGACCTTGAAGGCACTCCTCACACGACTAGTCCTGTATGAAGAACAAAATGCTAACTGTCTCGACCTGGTGTGTACAAAAACGTCAGGCAGCATTGACGAGATTATTAAAATGCCTCCACTCGGTCGAAGTGATCATGTGGTGCTTACGTGGGAATAATCCTTATTCTCCGTTGCACCTGCTATAGAGGAAAAACGGTGAAACGTTTTGTGAGGAAACTTTCATCAGATGCGAGCAAATTTAACAGACACCAACTGGACCTCAATTTTTTCGAGCACCGTGAACGAAGATTGAGTGTCCTTCCGAAATGTTTATTCTGCAACTTATGGACAACGACTGCCCATTAACGAGTGTCCATCAGAGCAAGCGTCCTGGGTGGCTAGACAACAACCTAAAAAGGGAAATAAACATGAAGCATAAATGGTGGAGAATAAACTGCGAGTCTAATCAAGTTGCATATTTTAACAAGTATAAAACGCAGAGAAACAAACTAAGAAGCCTTATCTTTAAAACGTGACGAGAATTCGATAAGACTTTGATGCAAAAGGCAACGCAGAATCCAAAGTTAGTCTACAGTTACCTCCGCAGATATACAAGGAATAAGCATCAAAAATCCGATGACAAAAACCTCAGTGTGCGTCGAAATGGCTAAAGACATAGACAAAGCCAAGTAATTTTTACAGTTCTACCGCTCAGTCTTCACAAATGATGCAGGGCTCCTTCGTCCCTCAGCAGATTACCTAATGACTGCAAGCATAAGTCACATATTAATCTCAGAAGTTCTGACCCAATTGGAAGTTAAGGCTAAAATTATTGGAATACCCAGGACCAGGTGAGCTGTCACCAGAACTTAGGAAAGAACTCGCTAATGAACTTTCCGCATATCTAACAGAGCTCTTTCAAACTACAGATCCATAAGCTTGCCATGCATCCTCGGCAAGGTTATGGAAAAGATCAAGTGCGAATTGGTGCAATTCCAAGAGGCTAATAATTTGTTATTAAACTGTCAATACGGGTTCAGAAAAAGAAGATCCTGCACGAAAAATTTATATATATTGTATATTTTGAAGGGTTACAGGCATTGCCCTTTATGACCCTATTAATGTTAAGTTATCATTGCATGTGTACAGTCAATATAAAATGTTGTACATTTTAAAATGTTTGAGTCAAAGCATAAGATAACTTCAAATGCGTTTTCACACCCATAGGCGAAACATTGTGGAAGAAAAGTAGAGCCCGAAAGGTTTTTAAAGGCTGGTTTTAAGAAATCATGCTGTGACAGTCGTCTTTTGTCAAATACAATGCCATCAAGCCTTCTTTTAAAATCAATAATGCTTTCAGAGTTAACCATCTTGCTTGGTAACGAGTTCCAAGGTCGAACCACTCGTTGGCTGAAACAAAAATTTCTGAGGTTCAATCGCGTGCGTTCGCTATTAACCTTGTAAGGATGACCACGCAGATGAGTTGTGCAGGCAAAGTCGAAGAAATCCTCCGATCTCAGGGTGGAATCATGGCCCCGGATAATCCGGAATGTCCAGAGCCGGCTACACCGTAAGTGCCTGTAGGAAAGAGGAAATAAGTCAAGCTTTTTCAATCTGTCTTGGTACGGTAAAGTCTTAAGACCGTCAACCATCTTCGTTGCTCTCCGTTGCACCTGTTCGAGGAGGTCAACATCTTTCTTCATCCACGGTATCCAAGCTGGTACTCCGTAATCTAAAATGTGGTCTCACAAAGGCGCCATAGACTTTTCCGAATAGATCAGGTGGGAATATTTTTAAAACGCACGTCTGATCCAATGTAGTGTACATGTTGCCTTCTGGACTGCTTTCTTACAGTGTTCTGAGGGCATCAAATTCACAGTTGTCCACATGCCCAGATCTTTGTATGTTTCAACCTCTTTTAATGCAGTGCCATTAATAAAAAGTACTGGTGTCTCAGAGATACTTTTTGACCGGTGCTTAGATGTAGGATCACGCACTTGGATACATTAAACTTAAGAAGCCACTTAGCCGACCAGGCACTTAGTTTGTCGATATTCGATTGTAACCCTTTTGCGTATCAGTGCAGCTGACTTCAGTCCATATTTTAATGTCATCTGCAAACATGACAGCTTCACAATCTAGGTCATTGAGACAGTCGTTCACGTAGATTAGGAAGAGTAGGGGGCCCAAAACAGAACCCTGTGGAACACAACTTTCTACTTTTACCCATTCTGAGCTAGAGTTTCCAACAACAACTCTCTGTACTCTGAAAGACAAGAAACTCTTGATCCAATTGAAAAGTTTTCCTTGAATTCCTACGTTCCAAATCTTCTGCAAAAGAAGCCCGTGTGGTACACTATCAACGGCTTTTATGAAGTCAAAAAATACAACATCTACTGCATGACCCTTATCTGTGGCCTTTGTCCATTTCTCGTGCGATTGAAGGGCACTCGTGAGACAGGAGTCAGTCTCTCCAGAGCTGGACCCAAGCACTTGAAGATAGACATGCGGTTCACATCGCCTTCATTGACTTTCAAAAGGCCTTCAAAACTGTGCCGCACCAGAGACTGTTAAATCAGGTAGAAAGAAGTGTAACAAGAGGAAATCGCCTCAAGTGGATTGAAAACTTCCTCGTGTGCATCAGCCAAGTGAGGTCAAGTTCTGATGCGCTCGAAAATGGGGTTCCTCGTGGTTCAGTACTAGGGCCAATACTTCTTAATTTACGCGGACGATTTTGTCAGGGATCTTGATCGTGAAGCAGCAATATTTGTCGACGACTTGAAAATCCGCAACGCAATCCGGAGCCCTGACGATTAAAATAAACTACAGATAAATTTAACTCGGTTGGAGGAGCGGTCGAATCATTGGCTTCTGCGGTTCCACGCCAAATAGTAAACAATATTTCACTTATGCAACCCAACCAGATCGGCCGACAGTAGAAGCTTCTTTCTGAAAGGTGAAGCCACATAAGACGTGGAAACCCAAAAGAACCTTGGCGTTCTGACGACCACCACCTAAAACATCCTCTCACTGCTCGAAAGCAACGAAAAGCGCAATGGCTGTGTTGCATGCCGTCAGACGAGCCTTTTTGGATTAAGAGCTCTTCGCTTAGACTTTTGGAACATACGTAAGGCCGCATTTGGAATATGCTTTACAAGCCTGGAGAGCCAGGAGAGTTCGAGATCAGAACTTTCTCGAAAGAGTACAAAGGACAGCCACCAAAACGGTAAGCGGTCAACGTTTCTTGCCATATCCAAACCGACTAGTTAATCTTAATATGTTCCCTTTGAGTAATAGGCAAATGTGTGGTGATCTCCTGCAGACATTCTGCACAGTGAAGGGATTGGATTGTTGCCTAGAATTCTCGAACTTCTTCGAATTTTCTGCCACGACCCATCTCCGAGGTCCCCCATAGAAACTGCGCGTCCATTAGACGAGACTGGATGTGCGCAAGTTCTCCTTCTCTTTCAGATTGGTTAAACCATGGAATGCCCTCCCCGAAGACGTTGTGATGTCACCATCGCTGGAAAGCTTCAAAAGGAACCTTGATAGTTTTATGTTCCAAAACGAGCCGGATCGATGAGGCATTTATCTTAACCCTCGAGACGCACGCAGCACTTGTCATATTTTATGATCGTCTTTAAAATTTTGCAACCCACATAATTTCTTAGTATACCGCACTTAATTTCACGTTAAAAATAGGGAACTCAAAGGCCCATGCCTATTTTTCTCAATAAAATGAATTGAATTGATTTGATTCCTGGCCAATTAAAATCTCCTATGATAATTTAGACATTTAACGGAGCTCCTCTAAGTTTATTAAAGAGTTCACAGGGCTGACTTTCATTGCCGTAATAACAGGTAGGATTAAAAACACAGCGAATAAAGGCATTTTTCTTGTGTGGGAGGCTGACTGAAACGAAACAAGTATTTCCGGAAAACGAAGAAATGCTAAGATCATAAGGGAAATGTACAACAGACGAGTTACCGTAAAGAAGACAACCACCGCCACCTTTTCAACGCGGTATTATCGATATAAACTAAAATTATATAAAACGAGCATTGAGTCTGAAATTAAAGCATGAGCCCAAGATTCTATGATGCTACAGTTTACTTATTTATTGCCAGTTTACAGGCAAGGTCAAAAGAGATGTACAGTAGGGGGTCGAGTTGACAGTGAAAAAACTCCTGGTCGTAATTTAAAGTGTTTTAAGGAGAAAAAACTGCAGCTAATCAAGGGATTAAAGTTCAGGACAGGGAAGCGTTAACACAGGTGCACGGTGTAGTACTTCTCCTTTCAGTGTTATGGATCCGGTATTCTGCACCAGAAAGTATGTCGGCAAATGGCTGTTCACTGTCGACTGAGGAATAAACCGATTAAGGTCTGCAGAGCCAGCAATATTGCCCTCAGCATGAAGTCCGGCACAGGATTCAGCGTCCGTGAACGCCATCAGAACGGAAGAGAGCTTCCACAGAGTCATCACCCAAAACTTTTGGAAGGTGTCCTGAATGTAGAAAACTAGTGACAGCTCTCGTAAACAAAGGATAGCTTTGTAGAATTTTGATATTTCTGGGTAGCTTTTTCCAGACTGCTATAGCGTTTACCGAAAGAAACTGACAGTATCTAATGGTGCATGCCAAAGGAAGAAATAAAAATACATCTCGATGACAGGTGCGTCGAGAGTAGTCGAGCTGCCTTAGAGGGGGGTTAAAGGTACAATTTTTTAAAATTTTCAACAGAGATAATAGTCCCTTCTATAATCTGCAAAGCCACAACGGGTCAAGATTTGCAAGCTCACAGCGTTGTTGGTCGGACAGGTTTCTGTATTCCAAAGAAAAAATCTTTTTTTAAAGAAGTGCTGGACTGATTCTATCTTCGGTTCACTAGCGGGCAGAAGGCTAAATAGAAATGAGCAGTATTCCAGGCAAGGTCTGACATATATTTTAAAAGGCTGATTCTAATATTGATGGTTTTAAAATTTCTGACAATTAACTCAGTAGTTTGGCGTGCTTTCGAGACAAGCAGGGCGCAGTGCTCTGACAGATCAAGACTACTAGGAAGCCTTGTTGGAAGGGAAGAAAACTGAAGGGAAGAAGGTGTGGGCGGCAGTAAAATTGCTGCGTTCTTCAATTTGCTTAGATTTTACTGTTAACTTAATTAGATTATTGTAGAGAAACATATTTAGAAGGTATACATTGAGAGGAAGGCTATTTTCTGCCTTAGCAAAAATAGGAGAAGGCCTTCAAATAGGATATTAAGGAATATTGAAATAATATGGGGTGAATAAGATTTAAAAATGGAACAAATGGATTTGGGAAACTGTTACCATAAGGGATAGTGTTAATTAATTAAGACGCATGATAATTTGTTGGATTGGAATAACTGCTAAGGATGTTTTGTGTATGTATAGTAGATGCTGAAGAGTTAGGAGGTTTTCCAAACGTTATGACTTTTCTTTGGAGCTTAAGTAAAGAGCATACTTAAACCTGCTCAGAGCATTCATAAGCTTATAAGTTTGAACATCTGAGACCGGGGTGGATGGCGTGGAATGGAAACGAGGCAGACTTTACTCAGTTTTTTGGACTACTTCACTTGTAGGAATACAAGGAAAACGACTTTGAAATGGAGATGCCTCGGCACGTTAGACAGAGTCGCTGACATTAGAGTTGGGTTTACGACATGGTTTAAAGCAACTGAGTTTGAATGTGTTAACGGAATCATTGGAAGAAAAATGGGAGATTAATTTAAGGGTTTTTTTGAACCGTACACCAGAGGAGATTGTTGTACCGTCTCGCTGTGGTTTGCATAAACATGACCACACTTATGGATACACGACTAAGAGGCAGAATACCTTTGCAAAAGGGGGACCCCTTTCTTCAATCCATTGGTGTAAGATCTCGACAAGGGAAAAATTTTGCAACTTGCAAATAACGAGAAATCTGACCTCGTCGTGTATAGATGGAAACCACCTGGATAGCGTCTTTATTTTTATGTATAATTTTATGATTAGTAAACAATTTGCTTTAAAACTAACTTGCAAAACTTATTATTTTTATCTCTGTCTGTTAGTAGTTTTTTTTTCCGTTTTTAACATAATTTATGCTCTATGTTATTCGAATGCGCAATGAGCCGCACGTCTAGGTTTTGATATAGCTTTATGAAACGAATGGTACTAGCTGTTTCATACAGCTAGATCAAACATAATCAACACTATGATATATAATACAAATATGAAGACTGTATGACTGCATTGAAAGTTTCTTACCGTTGAACTCTTCTTGCTCCTAATCTATTTTCACATTTTTAGCAATCAGTCAACTAAGTCTAATTATTCGGCAGACCCCACACCGGAATCGACTGCGCTCGCATCTGATTGGAAGTACCTATCCCTTCGAATCGACCGCAGACGTTTCTACCTCTGTCAAATGAATACCCTCGAACGTCAATAACAGACTATTCTTGACTCTAAACATTATTTCCCTGATACATTCATCTTCATTCGGTATAGCTATTTCTAAACCTTGGAAAACAGGTTTTTTTACTTAAAACAAACTCGTCATTTCGAACACTGCTATTTAAGCAAACAAACAAACCAAAGCTTAAGTGTTTAATGAATAGAGGAGTTTGTTTTAGGTTTTTTCCTGTGTTCTAAGGATTTGATGGCACCCAAGCAGTGCCAAATCAATAAACCTATTTATTTTATTTATTCGTGAAAAAGGTGGCTAATATATGTGGATTTTTGCTACGTGAGGAGAGGCATTTGGCTTTTTCTATTTTGTAGTTTGAAGCCGCACGAGTACAGGAAGTCTATGGCAACGTCAATAGATTGTCTCTCTCGGGTGACATACTAAAAAGAAAATAATAATTTATTTTCTCTCGGTCTTATGTTTCCCTGGTAACCAAATGGAGGAGAGAGTCCAGACACTGACATTTCTGAGAGGGAAAATCCGAGATATCACCGTCGAATATGTTCCCCAGTATAGAGAGAACTGATCAAAACTTTAACATAAATTCATTTAAATTTTATATAGCAGACAGATAAAGCTGCTTAGCTTTAACCACTGGTGACATATGCACAGTACTGCTGTGACTACTAGATACAACCAAGTAACGTTTCTGTTCAACTGCTGAGAGCTTGCGAAGAGCTGAGATTTTCGTTCTGATTTTTGTTTTATGTAATATCTTACACTTATTTTAATATAAAAGGATATTTCGTAAACAAAACAAGAAAATAAGAAATGGTAAAAAATGCGCTGAAAAAAGTAACTAATAATGAGGCTACGCAGGGCAAGCTCTGCAATATAGATTTCCTGCCAGTTAGTTTATTGTTAGAAATTAAATGTTTTTCAAAACTTTTAACCACGAACCTCTATACGTGCTTGAGAAAATTTCTTAGTATAACAGGTCCACCTGCTAATATTGAGGCTATGTCGGGTGAATAGTTTGACACTAAAGTTTCCCAGCTGTTGAAGAGGACGAGTACCGCAGGTAGAAGCAGGTGATAAAGTGTTAAAAATGCAAAATTTTATCCAAAAAGCAGCTAATAATTTCAGCAGCGGATGAGAAAATCCTGTAAAAATTATAATTTTTACTTATCTTTCATAGCGATCTGCGTGCCTTAACATTGACCTCAAATCTGTACCTCAGCCATACCTCCAATACCAGCCTTTCATCGTGTGCACGGATCACAGCTCTCTGACCTGATTGCAGAACTTTAAGAACGCTGAAGGACAGGTTGCTAGGTGGCAAGAGAGACTGGCTGGGTATGAATTTGAGTGCCTATACCGTCCAGGACGTCAGCACATTAATGCCGATGCCCTCTTTCGAAAGCCTTACCGTCCCCACTGCAAATGTCCATCATGTACAGACATTGACATTAGTATTGTGTCACTATAAGATTACCAAAGCCGTTTTTGGGCGCAAACTTAGCAAGAGGACCCTCATATTGGCCCGATATACCATACGAAGTTAAGTGGTTCTAGACCACTTAGTGCAGTTGAACTGAGAGGCCACAGCTTTCAGACGCGTTGCCTGCACACGGTGTGAGAAAAACGCTTTATGGATAATTAAGTTTTTTCCTATCGGGATGGCGAACAATAACTACGACGTATCCTCCTACCATTATCCATGTTAGATGATGTTTTTAATAAAATCCACACACTTAAGGCACATAGGCATCCATAAGACTGAGTGGGCCCTTAAGCGCCGATATTACTGGCCTAAATTTAAGCGGTCAGTCTGGAACTTTATTCGGTATTGCACCCTGTGTAATCAGATCAAACCACAACGACAGTTTAATTGGGCTGCTTTTTTGCCAATTTTGATTAAATACCGCAACGAACGCGTTGGCGTTGATCAAGATGGACCATTACCGCCGTCAGTCCGGGGAAACTGATATATTCAAGTGACGGTTGACTTCTTTACTTAAATGACTGAAGCGGAACACCTGCCCAACATGTCAGCTGAAACTGTCGCCCGGGCCATCTTTAACAATTGAGTATATATAGATGAGGTCCACCAGAATAGATCCACTCGGATCGAGGGGCTTCCTTTAAAGCACAGTTCATAATGTCTTTGTTAGTACTAAAAAGTCAATAAGACCCTCATCACGTCTTACCATCTACAAGGTAAGAGTCAAGTGGAGCAAACGAATAGGACGCTAGTTATTTTAATAAAAGCCTTCGTAGATATTTTGGCTCCCTTCACGTGGGATGATGCGTTGCCAGCAAACATGCTTGCATACCGCTCCACAATTCACTCGTCAACACAACAGATGCCTTTTACACTCGCCTATAGCCAAGCATTGCGAACACCAAAGGATCTACAAGTACATTTTGAGAACAATCAAATACCGGTTGGTTCTAACATTGCTGGACTGCATACGAAGATGCATATAGCCACCGAGGAAGCACAAATATACCTAAAAGGATCCCAGAGGTACCACAGGGAACACTATGAAAGACTGGTCCATGAGTGTCCGTATGATGCCGGTGCTGTCGTGTGGCTTAAGGAACATGCGATTCCTCAAAGATTACCGAATAAGTTAGAAATTGACTGGTCAGGACCATATACCGTCACCAGAATGCTCTCTGATATGGCCTGTGTCATTCAAGACCGAAATTGGCAGTCCACAGCTGAATTCACGGTTCACTTTAAACGACCTTATCAGGGGAACAGGCCAATGGAAGGTAACCACAGACCAGAACACCCAGGCGACGCAGTGCTTTACGTAGATAATGAGAGGGTAGAAAGAATGGTTGAAATTCCACCTGAAGGTTGAGAAGAAACCGCAATGCCACTGCCTTAACACCTTCAAAATAAGAGGGTCTCCTTTGTTTTGCGGGATAACATTGAGCTGGCTGAGGACAGCGCCAGGCAATGTAAAATTGAGTCAAATTTTCTCAATAGTAGCTCAGATTACTAGCGACAGGAACCGACGCTCTCATTGGCTAGCATGCCCAAGTCGTCATGTCAGTCCTCTAATCTTATTGGATTGTGCAATTTTTAAGCGTAATGCTATTGGACACCTCTAAAATTCGGGAAGTCTATTATTTCGCTACCTTGCCAAAGGTCGTAACTGGCAATTGAGGGCAGAAGATCATAAACACTGTACTGATAATCCTATTGGCAAATACTTGCTTTATTCTATCTGCAATGTATGATTTACGCATACCCATTGGTCTATTTTAGGTACACTGCTCAAATTGTCTGGAGAACGAGACAAAAATACTAAGGAGAAGTGAGGCTCATTTCCTTTGACCGGAAACCGTTCCCTGACGCTTCCTCTAGTCATCGTCTCTCCTTCTCCTACTGACCTGTCAAAGATCTTCCCAGCAGTGCCGATCCACACCAAAGGATCTCCCAGGTTTCAACCCCAATAAAATTCAAATTTATAGTAACAAATAATCACAAATGCTTCCCCTTAGCAACTTTCTTGTTCTTATTTGGGCATCATTAATTTTTGATTTGAAGCATATCTCATACTGGTTTATTACATTAACTAATCGCCGAAACACACACCAGATCGATACGCTTGTAGGCACTCGCATCTGATTGGATATAATGGACAATGGAATAGCCCGTGATCGACTCTTCCCCTGCCGAATGAGCACTCGAAAATCCATAAGTGACAGACTATTTTTCACCCATACAAATCTTAACACAACACATTAATTCCTATACTTAATAGTTATTTGTTTGCATAGTTTGGTATTATATGCCTTTGAAGACAGGTTCTTTACTTAAAACAAACTCCTCATTTCACACAATTTTATGCAAGCCTTAAACCAAAACAACACTAAAGTGGCAGCGGAAAGAAGGTGTTTGTTTTAGGTTTTTTATGTGTTCTAAGGAAAATTGATGGCAACCAAGAGGAGCTATATAAAAAACGTAGTTTAATTGGTTACAAATTGCGACATATATGGGTGGATTTGTGCTACGAGAGGAGAGGCGTTTGGTTTCCGTTCATTAGCAGTTAAATCCGCACGAGTACAGGACGTTTACAGCAACGTCAATTGGTCGTCCGTCTCTGGAACTATTTTTTAAAAGAAAATTATGGTTTACTTTCTCTCGGTCTAATGTTTCACTGGCAACCAAATGGATGAGGAAGTGCAGACGTTGAAATTCCTGAGAGAAATAACAGAAATGTCACCATCAAATATGTTCCCAAGTATCGAGAGAACGGATTAAAACTTTAAAAGGAAGTTATTACAATTTTTTAAGGGTACAGATCAAGCTGCTTAGCTTTAACAACTGCTTGCATACGCAGAGCATTGTTGTAACTACTATTTGCAACCAGAAAACGCATCGGATCAACGGCTAAGAGCTCGCGAAGAGCTATGATTTTTGTTCTCATTTTTGCTTGGAGGAGGCTATAATTTGGTTAAAATTTAGAAAAATCAGGCAAAATGTTTTCTGTGACAATCTAGCAGATCTTGCAATCGAATTTCAGCCATAATTTAATGGTAATCAAAATATACACACTTTGAGGACGTTAGGGTGCACAAAATACAAATTGCATCATTCAAGCGAGCAATCAGCAGGCGAAACGAGCAAATCTCAAAAGGGACTGACAAATGATAATTCCAAGCAGACTAGGTCTGTGCCCATGAAAATTATTTAAAAAACAACCCTACCAGCATCAGCCCCACCTGATCCCCTAGGCCAGAGGGGCAATATGGTTGGGCTAGAGGGGGCCAAGTTGACGGTGTGGCCCCCTCTGGCCCTCTCAATGGGAAAATTTGCACAGCGGGACACCAATATTTTCTCGCAGTAGCAACTCCCTTTCTTTTAAAGCATTCGCCCAGTGCACGTAGCTTTCCTCGTGATAATCAGCCCCTACTGATGCACCCCTAATTGTTTTTCTTTTAACGGCCCAATGTTATACAATTAATATTTCTTCCGTTTGGATCCATTCAAGCCATTCCTGCGATGTACCCACTCACTCATGATATAGGATATGTGCAGAGGAAATTTGCAAAGTATTTTATGATAACAATTTGAAAAATATGCACATGCGTAGGAAACATTTGTCATAGTGCGTCCGTATTAGTGCCGTTAGCAGGAGGTGGTTCCGAAAATAAAAAGAAATATGTGGGTTACCCAGGCATGATAGACTAGATGAACATTATAAAAAGAGTTATAAATCACAAAGTCAGGATTAAAATAAATATCACTAAGTTAATAACGTTTAAACCTGAAATACGTTAAGTGTAATGACATTGAGTACTTAAAGGTCGATAAGACGCATACCACGGCTTACCATCCACAAGGTAGAGCTTGACGACTTAAACTGTTCGTTCTAAACGCCAGATTCTTGCTCAATAAAATTCCTGTGTTTCAAACTATAGTCTTCGTCCACTGTCCAGCCATTGTTATAGAAACTGAAACATGGGTGTTACAGAGACGTGATCCGCAGTTGAGTCGTGGCCCAAGGCGGAAATGGCACGTGTTGACGCACGCCGAATTAGACCAAGCCGGCTGAGAAAAATGCGCAGGCAACCAGGCAACCAATCGGTATGCACCGCTGCACCGAGCACGCATCAAGCCCCCAGGCACGCGTGTGGCCCAAATTCGAGAAGTTTCCGCCAGGAGTTTTCCAACGTGAGAAGCGACCAAGCAATGCGAGCCACGTCGCAGCCCAGTCGACCTTTCCAGGAGGTATGCTGCGCTGTAAACATTACGGAAGAGGACCTGAAGAAAAGGTATTTCGAATTCATGGAGATGTCAGAGAGAACGTGCACAAAAGCTGCAGTTCGGTTGAGGGTGAAGCCAGGGAAAAAGCCAGTATTCAGACAGATTCAACGCATTCCATTTGAAGTATAATAAGCGGTTGAGCCATTATCTGCCCCACAAAATATTCAGCGTGGGCAGCCCTGATAGTGGCAGTAAAGAAGCCTAACGTTAGAATAAGGTTGTGCGCAGATTATTCAACTGGCTTGAATAACGCTTTAGAAGACTTTCATTACCCTCTGCCGACTGTAGAACACATTTTTGCAACGTTGAAGGGAGGAAACGTTTTCGCAAGGATTGATCTTTTGAGGCATATCCACAGCTACCGGTTGGTGAGGCCGTGCAGGAGATTTTGACAATTTATACACATAAGGGTCTATTCAAATAAACTCGTCTCAACTATGGCGTCAAAACGGCACCCAGTATATTCCAGCAGCTTATGGACACCATGCTTACAAATATCCCTTGGATAGTTGCTTACTTGGATGACATTTTGGTCGCCAGTCGTACAGACGAGGAGATGCTTCAGAGACTCGATAAGTTCATAGGAAATCTTATTGATTATGGCCTGAAAATAAACTTGGAGAAGAGCGAGTTCCTACGAAAAACAAATCCAGTGCTTGGGATTTGTGGTAAGTGAGCCAGGACACTCACCAGATCCAGAGATGGTTACAGCATTCAAGAATGTGAAGGTGCCAAAGAATATACGCGAGCTACGATCATTTATGGGCTTGATCAGCTACTACTCGCTATTTATTGCAGGGTTGCACAACTTAAAGCCACCTTTAAACCGACTGCTTTGCAAAGATGCAAAATTTGACTGGTCTGCAGACTTTCAGGAAGCGTTTGACAGTATCAAGGCGAAGATTACTGAGTCAACTGTGCTCTCACATTTCGAAGCCGATAAAGCAACTATCGTCCAGGCGGATGTAGCTGAGTACGGGTAAGGTGGCGTTCTTTTTCAGAAGGATTCGGACGGAAAATTCTTGCCCTCAATGCATGTTGCCAGAGCACTCACAAAGGCAGAAAGAAACTACAGTCAAATTGAGAAAGAGGCACTGGCGATCATCTTTGAAGTACAGAAATGTCACAAGTTCATTTACGGTAGACATTTCGTCCTTCACACAGATCAGCAACCACTAAAGTTTTTGTTGGGCACAAATCTTGGCGTGCCCTAGTACGCGGCGAAGAGGATACAACGGTGGAGTACCATCCTCTTGAGTTTTGACTTCACAATTCAATACGTGTCCACTCAGAATTTCGGTGCTACAGATGCTTTATCACGACTGAGCGTAAGCGATGAAAATCCGGAAGATGTGATGTTTGCAAGCACTTTGATACAAGACGAAGTAGACTTCAGAGGCGGCGTACGGCAGGTGCCCATCACAGCTGAACATATCAGCGCAACCACCACAGTAGACCCACTATTACGCCAGGTAACGGAGTTTATTCGGAGTGGTTGGCCCAATGAAGACAAGGTTCACCCAGCTATAAGGCCCTTCAGGAACCGGAAGAAGCAGTTGTACATCATTGAAGAATGTATAATGTATGATGGTAGAGTGGTGATTCCAGCCAAACATAAACAACAATTTTTACGTGAACTTCACGCCGGACACCAGGGTATGATTCATATGAAACAACTGGCCCAACGGTACGTATATTGGCCAGGAATTGATAACGATGTTGAATCTTTCGTTAAAAGTTGCGGTCCATGTGGACGTTTTGCTAAGAATTGACCAAAAGTACCACCCGTGCCATGGCCGGAGGTGACAACACCGTGGACAAGAGTCCATATGGACTTTGATGGACCATTTTTCAACCGCATGTTTCTAGTAGTTTTCAACGCATGGTCAAAGTGGGTAGAAGCTTTTTATATCGTGGCAGCCACTGCCGAGGTCACATCAAAAAGACGGAAAAACATATCTCCGGATATGGCATGCCCACAGAGATTGTGATGGATAACGGAACCCAGTTTACGTCATGAGTGTACCGACAGATGTGCCAGAAATGGGGAGTCCGATATGTGACGTCACCGCCATTTCATCCCCATTCGAACGGTCAAGCAGAACGTTTTGTTGAAAACTTCAAGAGAGCTATGAGAAAGATGTGAAACGCAGGGTTTAAATGGACTACCTCAACACGTTCCTTCTGGCATACCGAACAACCCCAAAAAATTAGCTTGATGGTCAAACACCAGCCAATCAGGTTGTGGGCAGATATCCTGATGTAGGACTACAGTACCTAAAACCTGAGGTTCGAGTTTTACATAAGCCAAAATAATATTTTTGGGAGGGAGAATAGGTTTTTGCCCGAATTTATAACCCTAGCGAGAAACTATGGGAAGAGGGCATTATTAGAAAGTCGAAAGGTGTTGTCTTTGAGGTGGAAACGGCAACAGGGATAATTAAACGACATGTGAACGAGATAAGACGGAGGTTCACCACGGAGGGCCCGATAGTCCTTGATTTGGTCTGTGACACTTTTGAGGTCCCAATCCCCGAAGAACACACAAGGCAAATACCACCTTCTGTCCACAAGAGTCATAGAAAAACACAACCACCAAAAAACTCATCGTGGACCCGAAGAAGAAGAAATATGAGGTCTAACTTTCAAAAGCGGGAGGGGTTACGGAGATAAGATCCGCAGTTGAGTCGTGGCCCAAGGTGGAAATGGCAGGTGCTAACGCACGCCGAAATAGGCCAAGCCGGCTGATAAAGATGCGCAGGCAACCAGGTAACCAATCAGTATGAGCCGCTGCACCGAGCACCCGCCAGGCCCCCCCGTACACGTGCGGCCTTAAATTCGAGAAGTTTCCGCGAGGGCTTTTCCAGCGTGAGAGGCGACCAATCAATGCGAGCCACGGGGCAGGCCAGAAAGTTACAGAACGCTATCTATCACGATTGGTTGGAATGTTCGAGAACCCCGAGAACGCAATTAAATATACGAGAGTTGATGAGCTTGAGATCTGCTGATTTCTGTCGGCCCAGAATTAAGTGTTTTTGTTTTCAAAAAACCGGCTTTGCCTTCTCTATCACACCCGTTGGGATATAACAATGGGCAACACCTTCCGTAGCCAATTCAAAACTCTTTCTTATAGGTTATACCTGTACTCGATATGATATCCATGACAGCCATGGTGGAGGAAGCTGCAGCTATGTTAAGCAAGCGCTGGCATTTTGGACCTTAGACCATCTACTATTTACTGCGGTTGATTAGAGCTGTTGGCTTCAAATTACCTTAAAAATGGGAACTCTTTACTCATTGGCTGTGTCTATCGCCCGCCCAATACAAGCACAAGCATTTCACGCCACAGTTGACTGAAATTTTGAAATTATAATCATTAGGCCCACATGGTAGCTCAGACAACAACATTGTTGTTTCTACAGTACAATTCGAAACTGATGAAAGGTTTTTCAAAAAATATAGCTTTATCTTTGATTTCGGATAAGCACTTTCGACAGAATTATTGATACATCTTAACTCCCACGACTGGTCTGATGTATTTCTATGTCAGGATGTGAACACATGTACTGGTATGCTGTACAAAGTTTTAGATCTACTTATTTCCCAATTTTTTCCCCGTAAGAAATTAATTAATGTGACGGATGAGGTTTATCTGCCTTTATCTTTTCACCGTAGGTTGCGTTAACTCTCTCGTTGATTCCATTTTCAAAACGACGTTTCCGTCCTGCCATTGATTCAATGTATTTTTGAGCAGGCTAAGAGGCTATCTGAAGAAAGGCGGCTAGCCAATGAGGTCAACTATGTCGAAAACCCTTCGTTAAATATCGTGAAACTTTTTTCACGTGCAATAGGAACCCATAGGAAAACATGGCATCCCGTCCTTCTAGTCTCCATTGGCAATCCTATAGTCGATGACATAAATTGACGGCTGAAAGTTTTAACGTTTTCTTGTGCAGAAATTTATTGAAACATCGGTCGTTCCATTTCCAAATATCCAGGGTTGGACTGGTGCCGTACTCGAAACCATAACTTTGACCCTCTGAGACGTAACTGTTGCCATTCGACGTTTTCTTCAATTTCATAGTCCTGAACCAGATGGCGTACTGATCAGTATTATAAAGACGGATGCTTATGATATTTTCCCGTCCCTTCTGTGTAAGATATTTAATCTAGCTCTGAGAAGTGAAACCTTTCCCATTGTTTGGAAGGAATCGCAAATTCTACTTATCCCCAAACACGGCCAATCTACGTCATTTGACGATTTTCGGCCAATCAACACACTGTCCGCAGCTTCGAAAATCCTGGAGACCTTGATCAAAGATAAGATGATGTATCACTTAAGCGAGACTAACCTACTGAGTGCAGCCCAGCATGTATTTTTCCACAAAACAAGGTCTTGTGATACCTGTCAGTTCTCTTTTTTGATCACGTTCTGCAATCTAGAGATAATGACTTTGCACTATACATAGTCTATTTCGATTTCACCAAGGCCTTCGATTGCGTCCACCATGGCCTTCTTCTCCTAAAACTCTCCTTTTTCGGTTTATGTAATAAACGTCTGAGCTTGATATCTTCTTACCTGAGCTCTCATACACAGCATGTTAAGATCTCAAGCCCCGCACGTGTGAGGAGTTGAGTTATTCAGGGTAGTGTGCTTGGCCCGCTTTTATTTTGTCTTTTTGCCAAGGATGTATCAGGTTTATTTTGGAATGGTAGGCCCTTTATGTATGCCGATGATTTAAAAGTTGCCTACCGATACAAGCGGGCATATCGCGACACCATGCTTGATCTATAAAAAAATTATCGTGAGGCCTTCGCCCAGTGGTGCTGCACATGGCACCTTTCCCTTTCTTGGCACAAATGTTTCATTATGGTTGTTGGCAACGACCATCGGCCTCAACTAAGCATATATGGCTACGATCTAAATGTGCCTAGCGTTCTTAAGGATCTGGGCATGTCATATTCCAACGGTCTTAATCTTTCAGAGCATTGCACCCTGATTGTCTCCAAAGCACGCAGAACTACGGGGTTCATCCTCCGAAATATTAAAACTATTGGTATTAGACTCCGCATTTATAAAATGTTCGTTAGACCTAGCCTGGAATACCGATCGTTTTTATTTAGCCTTCTGCACGCCAGTGAACAGAAGAAAATAAAATCGGTCCAGCACCTCTTTACTAAAACTATTTTATCGCTGGAGCACCGTAATCTGTCGTATCAAGAACGTTGTAGGCTTATAAACATTTATCCCTTATGGTTTCGCGAGTACGGAAAGGACTATTTTTACTATTAAAGCTTTGAATAGTTGTACATTTAATCCCCTTACCACTGTGAGGCATCTTGACCACCCTCGGCGAAGCAGTCATCGCAATGTCTTTTTATTTCTTTCATTAGCTCGCACAGTTAAGTATCGATAATTCTTTTCGGTAAAGCCATAGCCATGGGGAAGAAACTACCCCATAATGTAAATCCCGCGAAGTTATTCTTTGTTCAAGAAAAATATTAATTGTTTTTTGCATTCAGCACAGTATCTGAGTATTCTGGGCGCCGACACAGTAGAATCGGTTTTTCAGTTCGATTGAGTGCGCAGAATCTGAACCCGTTCCCAGGTTTTACCTTGAGGGATGTGGCACAATTTCTGCAGCCTGCACCCGTTTACTTCTTCAGCAGACAGTGAGCAACTGTCCACGGATGCACTCTTGCCTGGAGCAGAATCCCGGTTCCTAACAAAGTCAGAGAGACTGCAAACAGACTGCACTTGTGTTAGCCCTACCTGATCTGAACTGCAATCATCCTTACAGGCAGCAGTTTTTTCTCCTGAATAACATAAAGATATGAAAAACTAATAGTTATATATATATATATATTTCCAGTCGTAGATGTAGGTTCATCAAGGTAGTAATAACCACACTAACAAGCATAAAGATCCATGATTAGTTTTTCATTGTATCTCGGAATAATATTATCACATTTACGAGGAAAACAATGAGCCCACCGTTGCCGTAGAATATGAGTGGTCTCCAAGGAACTGCGGAGTTCGTTGTCTGTTTGTCGGTGTTTCGTGGTCATATTTAGTTCAGTATAGTTCAGTATATTTAAGAGTAATAGGCATTGCTTTTGAAGACCCTATCTAAAAAAGTTACCTATAATATTTAAGTTGAAATACACGTTACTGCAAAGAAGCGAATAACATATTCACGTAGAAATAAAATGGTTTTCAACACCATTCTTTGTACGGTTGCCCAACGAAAATTGGTTGATTCACTAATATTGACAGAGGTTATGTGACTGAAATAATCATCAGTACCATTCAGTTCAGGAAACGGCGGGTGATTGGAGAGAGCATCAGTGTTTGAATGTTCAGTGGCTGATCAGTATGACGAGTGAATTCAAAGTTCTGTAAACATTCCTGTCATATTTCCAACTAGTCCTAAATATCTTCATTTTCTGCAGTCATTGAATGGCCTGTTGATGAGAATGAATAATAAACCATCAACCCACTAGAACTGGTTTAAACCACTTGAAAAAAATGTGTGCTCAAACTTTTCGGCAATATGTGCAGTCGTTGCGTTGAGATTTTGACGAAGATTAACTCAAGAAGCAGATTGGGAGTTTGACATCCGATTCCTCCCGTTATGTTAACGCCTTTCGTATGACAAACCCACTCTCACCAGTATCAAGGGTAGAGCGTCGGGCTACATTTTGGTAGTAAGATTATATGTTACACTATGAGTTCATCGAAGGTGAGCTGAAATTCTTCCATCCAATTAAACGAACGTCTCTCCATCTGACGATATAAGGGGCGTACGATGTCGGCAAAACAGCAACGGAACCATCGATATTAAGAGAGTAGCTAAACAAAACCTCCAAACACTGCGGGTAATTTAAGTCTGGGCCAAGGCTTTATAGTTTCACTATCGTTCAGTGAGGCAGAAAGAACCAACTCGCCAACTTTGTGACTAATGAAGGTTGGCGTAAGAAAATGCGTGCCTAAGGGCCTTAGTAGAAAATCAGCCTCGTGTGGTGTTAAACTCACGGTGGCCTAATTTTCATTATATTGTGGACTGGTCTTCGAAATGTTATAAAGGCAGCTTGATATATCAAAAGGTACGGGGTATATGTGAGCTCGTACTGACTGCATCACCAATTTAAATGAAGCGGTTGCAGTACAAGGTTCAAAGGGTGTTTATTAACATTTGTAATGTTCCTGAGTGACGATTAAGGCTGTTTTGGGCGGTCCATGTGGTCAGCCCCTACTTGACAGTAACCACACTTCAAATTGAGCCTAAAAACAATTATCTCCGGCTACTTCAGCAAGCTTTACGTCAATTCGTTGCAAGCAGACATTTCTTGGTCCGACACTATGTCGTCACTATTGTCCAGAGGAAGACTAATATCCGAGGTTAAACCTCAAGTTCCTTGCTCCGCTGCAGAGGTGTGTGAGTTCAAACACTGACAGTTCAATTCAGGTGATGCAATCCGTTTCAGGGAAAATTTTTATTTTAACTAAAAGGTCAAACAATTAGATAAATAATAGAATAATTGGTTATGATAATGCACTATTCCTTCCAAAGATGACCCTTGTCACCCGTCTCGCTGAGTTCCGACTCGGTAGCCACCACTTTTGCTACAAACCAAAAAGCAGTTTCGATTCAAGCGAAAACAAACGTAGTCATTCAAGCCCGTTACAGTCCTTACCCTACGGGATGGCTGAAGCTTAGGTTTCAAGTACCTAGCCAAGTTAATACTTTTATATATTTAACTCCTCCAACTATTGTAATAGAGTTGCATCAAGTGTGCCCGTTTGAGCGCGTGAATCCTACGCACCTGCCTGCCTTTTACACAACGAGATCTTAAAATCCTCTTTTACATTGCAAATATCCTTCATTTTGGTAAGAGATCGATGGCCAGAGAATGTGCTTATCCGTTTGGAACGGATATACTAGCGTAGCAATGCAAACAGTTGCTCCTGAAACATATGGTAGGTTGAATTCTCAGGCAGACCACTAGAAAACGATTAAAAGGTAAGTGGCTACACTAAGCTTACTTTGTGTCTGATACTATTATGTTCTGCCTTGCGAGCTCATCCTACCCGTTGAAGAACGCTGAGAGGTACAGACAAATTCAAAAAAGGAGTCTTACACAGGCCTCTCTTTAACTTAATACATTTGGTGGTGGGATTTTAAATGGCGACGGCAATGGCAAGGATTGAAAGCAGCCAATGCTCCGATCTTCTGAGCTGCAAGATCTGCACTGTGAGCCTCCTTTGTATCAAGTTTACCACCTGATTTTAAGCCACGTATAGAACCCACCCACACTGATACGACAGGCTGACTGTCCCAAAAGTAATTAATCCTGTGGTGCCTCTCCAAAACATGCATGACACCTCCCAGCACGGTTGAGAAAAGGCAAAGGCAGACGATCAAAAAGGATTATCCTTGCACATATACTTGATGCTAGAAATCGCTCAGAGCCCCTCTTGTAATATTTCACAGTAGTTAACAGGGTTTCAATGAACCACCCAAAACCACTGGGACAGTGTCTACTGTCAAAAACAGAAGTGGCCACACTGATGTTACGCAGAGCGGACTTCTATGCATCAAAGAATTTTGTGCCAGGCCCAAATTAAGAAAGGTATGCAATCAGCCAATAGGTTCGTAAAACTTGCTAGTCCAACATGCGATCAATTTGTCGGATAAGTTTCCGTTTTCAGAACTAAATATAATCGATCATTTTGATCCCTTGAATGTTTTGTCTTTCGAATCTCTGGTGCATCGAGATTAGTATACCAGTAGCAGCCACCACAGGACCCCATTCTGCGCCTCTTTATCAGTAGACGGCCGCTAAAAATGGGCAAATAACGGGTGCTACGCTAAAACACGGCCACCCCCAGGAATGACCTGATCTGAGTCACGGCTGCGCTCGCACCTAGGGCTGTATTTACGCGCATCGTCTAACGCGCTTTTTCACCCATGGGCCCGTGCGATGACGCACCTTCGAACAAGCATCGGAACAAACCAATCACATATCCCACCTCAACCGTTCAATCCCTCGTGCTAGCACGATTTTGTCACATTCACGTAAACAATATATGGCTACTTATGCGCTCCCGAACGGACGTTTTGTTCTGATACACAAGAAAAAAGCCAAATCATGAAAACCTGCCCAGTGTAGCGAATAAATCAGTTCTCGCAGCTCATCGCCTTCTCACATTAGATGAAACGAACATAGAGCGTGTGATTAAAGTTGACCCAAAATCCTGAACGCCATCTTTTGGCGATGCCGATGTCATTCGAATAGGCAGACTTCACAGCCATCATGTTGGTTGATCTATGCTGAAGCAGATCAGAATGCGGGAACTCACTTTTGGACATCTACTGCACGGATTTCATCGTTTCCTGCAGCTCATTACTGGTTTCCACTGGAGTGTCTGTTAATGGAGTTCTGGAGGAATGAAAAAAATCGTTTAGGTACACAACTAATGCGCTGAACACCCTAAACCAGGATCTGCCATTTCCCAGATGTCAACGTCATTTTGTCTGCTCAGGTTCGGTGTGGTGAGGGTCATAGAATATTTTTTTGAATACGAGAAACTTGTTAATCTCACTGCAACCAACTTATCTTAAGATAATGCAGAGCATTCCGATCTAAGCAGCTGTTTTGTGTTAGGTTAGTCAAGCTTTCGCTAGCGACTATCATTTTTGTCTTCAAAAAGTCTTGGCGAGGGCACCTCCTGGCAGATACATATTCTAGCAGTTACCAGTGACGCTAGCAGTGTAGCAGCAAAATTGGCTGCTTTCCAATGGAAAAGAAAAGGAGATTGTACTTAATAGCCAATCAAGCATTTGAGATTTTCCCGCGAGGGGATTCCCGCTCACCATCGGCCAATCCGCGACTGAAACGCTAAAGGCTAGAATGATCTAGATTGTTCCTCACGATTGGCAAGGGATAGACCGGAATGTTCCAAAACGCTAAAAGTTCCAAATAAATAAGATGAGTTTTTTGCAAGAGAAGACACCAGATTTGCGAGCTGTCACTGTCACTGATGATAGATTCGAGAATCCAAAACGTCAGGCAATAACCTTCCTGTTTATAGCGATCGTGCCTTTTTCTCCTTAATAAAGTCCTTGTTCTTCAAAATTGCTTTCGTTTTCCTCAACTAACTTTCGAGCTATAAAAACTACATTCACTGTTACATCTCGGATCATCATACATTTCCCTGCCTTGTTTGTCGGTAATACTTCTGAATTACTAACTGCCCTCGTCTCCGAGAAGAGCAAAACAGCCTTCTTTTATTGGCTGCATAACTTTTGCCAAGAGAAACGACTGGGCTTCAGTTCATTCGATATGAACGTCTTGTCTTTGGTCAGTATGCACTCTGAACGTTCCAAGGAAGGTCATTTTCATCTTTTGATGACTATGATCGAAGCCCTAAAGCTCTTGATTTTACCCACGTAATCTTGGAAAGTAGTAAAGCTTTTATTTTTTGCGTAGGCTTTCCCAGTCTAGCCCTCCCCCCAACAGCTTGAATTGTGGTTTAACTTTGTCGGTCCTAGAAGGCTGTTTATATTTTAGGACTGGTCATTCTCTACCTTCAAGATTGCCTTTGCAGTTCTAGCTAACAAAAATAACTGCCTAAATTGGCATCACCTTGATGGAAGTTCTCTTCGATCACCTTACTGGTCACCAATAAAACTTTTTGTCTGCTGATCACAAAGGCCAGAAAATTGTGGTTATTGTGACGGGTTGTTTGCTAAATTGCGAAGTCAGTGTCAATTATACGTTAGTTGAATAACCGTAATGACTGTGCCCGGCCCACATGAAATTGGCTCCCACTCCCGTTTGATAACAAAAGGGCTTGTAACTCCGGGTAAGCAACTTCATTGAGATAGTTATTTGCGAGTGCTTCAAATAGGGATTCACCGGGTATAGCCAAACATAACCATTTGCATAAACAAGCAGCACATACAGGTGCTCCTTACTTGTTTTTAGTAAAGCATTGTCATTGTTATGTATAAAAAATCCGGACGAATATGAAAAACGAATCCAACTTATTCCTTGTTTCCTTCGATAATTAGCCAAATTTTCACTGCTTTCTGAGAGGGTTTTCATCCATGTCTAAAGATCACACCAACATTTACTATTTTTGCGTCTCAAGCATTCTCTCCGTCAGTTTTCCCACGGAGCACACCTGCTGACATATGATCTTGTGCAAAGGATATTTTTCCACCTGACTCATTACTAATCTCACAATAATCCAGCAAATGCTTGAATTTCTGCATATCGAGAAGCATTTTTTGAAATTCAGCCGCTTAAAGAATGACCACAGTTGATAGTCATCAAGTTGTATACGTTTTCGAAAGATTTTAATAATATAGTTGATACAATTGTGAAACAATCGCCAACCTCCGTTGAATTCAAACTCACGTAAGCCAACGTTCTAAACACCTGAGCTACGAGGCTTTTATGGAACCGTGAGTTTAATTACACTTGGGTCAATTTGCCTGCCCAACCTACTGCAACATACGGAACCCACCAATTCTGATAAAGTTAACTGATAAGCTAACTGCCCAAGAGGATTTCCTAAACAATCAATCCGAAATCCACCGGCTGAATAATGGGCTCAATTAATTCATTGGTTTTATTGGCAGGTTTTAATGACTCAGCTGATCCGATTGGGGAAACTTGACACTGTCTGAGGGATTCGAAACCGCAAAAGCAGGAACCAGACTTCAAAACTGCGGACCCGCTAACCACCTGAACTACTAGGTAATTTGAATGCATAATTTTGAAAGACTCTGCGGCCTCGTTGGAATTCAAAAACATGACAAGGGCAAAGTTTTAAGACAGCCAAAACTCTTAATACTCGAATTACGAGACGCAAAGGGATCCTTCATTTTAAGTTTATTAAGGTAAATAACTCAAATAGTTTGGCTACTTATAAAAGAGCAGTAACATACGAATGGCATCAAAATATTTACCTTGCCAAGACACGGATCGTCTAGAAGTTGTTGCTGGTTTACTTTTCCAGGAAGGGATGATGACAGGCATCTTTCTAATCAAGACTTTTGAAAATTTGCGCCGTAAATTGAATCTTGAGATTTTAAGCAGGACAGAAAAATGAAGGACTGAACAGAATTGCTGTCAAATTTATAGGATCGGAAGGGATTAATGAACTGTTGCGCATAAACGCTATTAACAGCAATAGTATTACAGGCTCAACTCATGTTGAATGGTCGGTCGGTATTAATCCTCAGCTAACTTGCCCTGCCCAAAACCGCATATGTCGTAGTTATTCCAAAGAGGAATCCACTGAACGCCATGCTTCCCACAGCAGCGGCCTGAAAAAGCACACCTACGATGTCTTTACGACCGCACACGATCTGGAAGAAACATAGCCCTAGCAAAAATCAAAAAAGTAACATGCTGAAAGAAAATAAATATAATTTTTAGGCAGGGATGCCCTGTATTGTCGCGTAAACAGGAGACAGGAGTAGAAACCGCCCACCCGCTTATAGGCGGTCTTAGGGTAGATTTCAGGAATGGTACATATACACGTGCCCTATTGCTAAACCTAACCGTAACGTAAAATTAAACTGTCTCCCGAATATTGACCCAAGCCCCACCCTAAACCTAAACCCTCAGCCCCTAATCTAATTATGACCCTAGCCCCGACTTTAACCTTAACTTCAAACTTAAATATGGCCCTAAACTTAACCCTAACCCTTACCCTCACCTTAATCCTAATCATAATTACTTCGGAATTTAGCGCAAGGCCACATGTATTGTTGGTGGTTCCTTTTCCCGTGTCCCGTTTAGGCGGCGATACAAGGCATTCTTACAGATTTTTATAATCCAAAACCAAGTACTTAAACAAAAATTGTCTTAACGTGCGCACGGATAGATCCTTCTCTGTGTACATCTGCATGGCATGTACATCGGGGAAAAAGAAGGCTACCGTTATAAAGTGATGCTTTTATAAGTAAATTAACCAAGATGTATTCTCTTTGCGCAAAATAATCTTTTTTTGGCCTTCCCACTGGAATCTCTCTGGACACCACCGGTGTTGCTGTTAATACTTTCCTGCAGCATAAACTCATTCCAGCAAGTACAATAATCTACGATGCATCAATTGAACTGCTATGGGGGTACTAGTATCGATGTTAATTTGCACTCAGTGTAAAACCATTTATGGATTAGATTTTCGAATAATAATCTATTCCGGGCCAGAAAAGATCCTGAAGGAACACTGAGGCAGATAAAAGCATTGAATTAGCCTGAAAATATCTAACTTACCAGGGAAGAAGAAGACAGCCAAGGCCGAGATTCCAGCAACACACTCGATAGCTAACGCTATCCCAGGAATGAAAATGGCCAGGAGGAGAGTTGTCAAAAACAGGCAGAAAGTGATTATGTTATATTGAATGCTGGGCGAAAAGCAATGCGACTCATGAGGAAGAACCATAAAATCCAAACTGGTGTTTTCATCTCGAAGAGACATTGCCGTAGTTTGCTGCTCTCCAGACCCCATCATGCCGTAGCTGAGATTGCCTGCGGAGGAGAGTAGAGGTTCTGGATTGACAAGTGGGACCCTCTCCATCGAACACCGGCACCTCGTTCGCAGAAAGTGGAGAGTTTGCAAGGATACGTCGTGCACTGTTTCCCTAAGGGAAGCAAGCTCTGACTTCACTGATGATACAACTGAAGCTCCTCTGTAGATTCAATATTTTCCCAAACTATGGTTTGTTCTAAATCGTTATATTTTGAAAGTTAGATCACAAAGTCTACTTTCGCTTTTGAATCAAACTGACCGAGTGGTGAGTAAAAAGCGGCGTTTTTACTACGTATTTAGAGGACGACATTTTTGAAACAGACGCACCAGGACACAGTTCGTAATGCACTGTATACATCCATTAAGGATATACTGAACGCCCGATGAGGCAAGTTCGCCAGATCAATAATTAAAAAACAGGATATCAATATGTGCTGTTTTAGCATCTTCATTCAGTAGACTCACGGTAAGAGCAGTCTTGCGCATTTTATACACTGGCTTTCTTAACTCGGCATGGTTAGTTCGCTTGATGTTTGTTTATGCTGGCTTCCAAAAGCTCACCTGTGTCAGTTCATTTTCAACCCGAAATTAAAGAACTATTTTCTGCGAGTTTAAATTGTTTTATAGAGTAATAGCGCAGTGTTTGCAATTTGCTAAGAATAAGAAGTAATCTTCCGTCAGCAGCCGAAATATCTGCTTTAATTTACTTATCCAGGTAAAATTATCATCATTTTGCGCGAACGAAAATTGTTCCTTATATCTGTTGTTGGGGTCCTAACGAACCTACGGGCTTAAAGGTTGGTAGTAAAAACGGAAGAAGAAAATATTTTATTTAAGATTATCGTAATGCCAGAGCCTTCACTCAAATAAACTCTGCTGAAGCACATCTCCCTGCGAAGGGAGACGTCGAAGGGCAGAAATTTGAAGAGGAAGTTATATTAAACGGATCTATTCTTTGAGCTCCGCAGCCCAGACAGTGTAAACTTCAAAATCGGGCCCGGACACTTGTTCTCACTCCCAGATTGCACGTTTAGCAGTCTGCGAATGTGGGCGGTGCCAATCTGCATTCGGATAAGTGTAATTACAGTTCTTATCGATCCATTTGCCGCACTTTAATGATAATCGATTTATTGTGAACATGAAATAGCGCACATGAAAGCTTCACTGACAGGCCCTACTTCAGCTTGTGTGCATATGCTTTGAATAATGCGGTTTAATGGTCAAGTCCCATGGACATAAGTCAGCATTAAAGCGCAGTTTTCAGTCACTTGATATTAGCCGGCAAGTAACGATTAGATTTTGGGACTAATAAAAAGAGGCAATTATACAGATCTCGGTATTATTTGAGATGTTTTTAAGTACAGGCGAAACCTGTGTTAAACAGGTAAAAGCGAGATTTATCCGCGTCGAGCTAAGGAAATGTGTTTGGTGGCACAGCTCAACGTTTTCATCATTGGAGAAAAAACAATGATTCTTGAGGGAAAATTTAAAACTGATAAGTCACCTCGCATGTGTTGATAGTTTTCAACTCCTCTCTGATATCTGAAGGTTATTATCACTTTAAAACTTATGACTTTCCATTACAGTGAGAGGGATACAAAATTAAAAAAGGCTCTGGAAATTTTCGTTCTTACTTGAGACAAAAGAAGATCACAGGATAGTGAAAAATTATGTTCAGCGCAAATACGGTCATAGCGAGGAGGGCCTGAGCCTTGTGAGAACCGTATTCTATGAGGATATCACCAGTAACATTTTGTCCGAAAGTCAGATATCCAAAGCTTCCCGTTGTGGCGTAAAGGACCGTTGAGAATAGAAGGCAGCAGAAGATCAATCGCACGTAGTGGGGAAATGAAGCTTCTTTCAGAGCGGCTTTTACTGGAACCAGTTCTATTTGATTCTGCAATTTCGAAAGTTGTTTTTAAAAAAGTCCGGTATAATTATGTCGGCTTCTGTCCCCTCAATAACTCGAGTACTTGGATTTTAATACCTTATGTCGATTTTTCATTGTCCCACTCAAAGATAAACTCAACAGTAGCTGATGAATCTTATTGCCTTCTGGGAAAAGAAAACGCAAAAAAATTTCAGTTTCCTCATAAAAACTATCCAGATTACTAGTTGGAGTAAAATTACATATGGAGTAAATTTTCTGTCTGTGACAGTGTTTCACATATGATAAGAAAAGCTTTGCAAATTAGGGCTGCCTCACTGACAAAATCAGTAAATTACTGAGAGCTTGCAGAGCTCAGTTGAATGCTCATTGGCAAATAGTCCAATGGCCAAAATAGAACTGGAGTTCGACTGATTGTTACCTATTCTGTCGACACGCCACCAATGTAATAGCAATTCATGAGCATGATAGGAAGCTTTGATAAAGATGGTACAAAACTAAGTGTAAGTATACTTTCAAAACAATTCTAAACTACAAAGGCAGCCATACTCCTAAATTCATCTAGAACAAAGAGTAACTTTTGAATTAAAATCCATCGTAATCTAGTTATCTTGTAAGGTTTAATTAAGTTAATTCAGACGACTTTTGAAAAGCCACCTCGAACGCAGACCCTCAGTTCACTAGTCTTTATTTTCAATAACGAACTTCCTTCAAGATTAAACGTCCTAGATCTACTCCGTGAATAAAATTTTCATCCGTTCATAATGAGAGGCGACAATACTTTTCTAACCGTGACTCAGAAAACTAAAAACTTCATATAGTCCTCAAAGCAAGTAAGCAACAAACAAAATTTTCGTTTTGGTGACATGGATTACTTGGAAAGGCGACATTCAGTAGCCAGAATAGGTCTGCGCGGACCCGGTGTCGGACTTTTGACCTTTCGAATTCCGATTTAGTGTTCTGCCACCTAAACTATCAGGGGACTTGGTTGACCATAGGAAATTCAGAAAAACAAGCCAGACACAACGTGTACTACGTTTTTGCCGGATTGCAGGACCAACTTCTCCTAGGAAAATTTACAATACCAAACATCAAACATTAATTCACACAGGGACGCTGGAGTAACCCGCCACTGGCACCCGAAACCTGGAATGCACACCCGATTTAGAGATTCTCGTGCCATTCGACTAGCTATGTATGTAAATTACACCGAAATGCTGCGGAAGTTGAATTCAGTATTATTCTCGAAGCAAGTAATACAAATTATTTTCCATTTTATATGGCACGCTAATCAGGAATATGAAATTCACGACTCCGAAACACATGTGGGAGACGAAAGCAAGGGAACAATAGAATTTGACAAAGTCGGCGGCAAACCACCGACGGTTACGGTGGCAGAACGTTTGATTGAAATTCGGGAGACCGGTGTCGCAAATCCGTCCCAGGGCAGAAATTTTTATTCTGAGGGTAGTCTCTGACCTTAAAAATAGAGGCAACGAGGCAAAAGCGTACAAACACGCAGGCTATGGACCAAATTATCAGGCATTTTTAGATACATGCATGCCGGGAGAGAGTGAGTGTCTGATGAAGGCCCTCAGTTTCAAATTATCGCATTTTAAATCAGTCTTGTTAACCTCCAAGGCATATATTCGCCTCAATTTTCCATTATCACAGAGATCACCCAACGCGTTAATGTTGCAAACTATTTAAAGTTCAAAACGTAATTAAGTTGTAGGCGTGGCAGTCTTCTCTAACGTGGTAGACTTAAGGATGTTGCATTTAGCGTTTGCCGGAAAAAAACTGAAAAGTCCTGGGATTTACTCAAGAGACACCGGAATTCCCAAAAACCGACATGGTCTTAACTCTATTAAAAGCCGGCTGGAAAAATCAGGCCACAATAATTTATGGAAAGTAGGAAACTCTACCTTGCAAACAGCAGAATTTGACCAGAGCAACTGACAGCTTGACAGACGTAATGAATATTTTCTGAAAACTGTGTTGTCGTCAAGCTTTTCATTTTCACTGTAGCTTCCAGTCTTATTTTTCTCCCGATTTTTGTAACAGGCCTATGGCGTACTAATTTTATCTTTTCAGAATATAATGGGAGCGTGCTTACTTCTTACTGTTAAATGCTCCTTCAACGTAGGTAGATTTGTTCTTGCATTTATAAAGTTTTTGACATACTGTTTTTTTTTAAATTACTAACCCATTGGTCCAGACTATCAAACGGGTAAAGGCCCGTCTTACAGAAACACCACTTCATTACTGATTGCCCGTTGTTGGGTTCCAACTCGTTATGGCCTTATAACTGAACGATAAACCGCAAACGAATCGTTCCGTATTATGCCCTCCAATTTATGCTGATTTGATGACCACCATATCCTAGCACAACAGTGTTTGAAATCGGGCTTGAATGTTGTTTTTGCCACGCGCGGCACCACGCTTTAAAATACATGAAACAGTAATCTTAATTCTTTGTATGCTTTCAACTAATGAAGGCACTCACGTATCTACAACACATGATAAATATCGCCTCTGATTAATTCCTACATCTTTGTCTTGCTGTTTTGCACTATCTTTGAATGAATAAGTTCAGAATGGTCTCCATTTTAAGTCGTATTCACTGCTTTTTATAATAATTTATTTAAAAAGATTAACTCGGGAAATGGTTCACTATAGTTGATTTTTAGCACAGAAATCCTTCCTATTTTTTCGCTTTAGATACATAAATTACCACTCTGATTGTAGCGAACTGTTTACTCTCGATGGAAGTTGTACAATTCATTGATAGGGTGCAAGTGGGAACCGAGCACCTCCAGCGCTGTCATCATATTCTCGGAATTATTCCAGAACTCTCTGGTTATCGGCCCCATTTAACTAAGTCGTTCTTAAACTACTTGCGTCGGTACATTATGACATGGCATCACTATCCTTTATAACCAAGGAGATACAATTTATCTAAAAAATATGCTTACCTCGTAAGAGAAAACTATTATGGGGAGAGCCCTTAGCCAAGATTCACTGTGACTTCAAAAGAAAAGAAACACACTTTTCAACTGGAATTACCGTAGTTTCGAACAAAAGCGAAAATATTACACTAGAATTTCAAAAGCATATTCGGACAAGGCCTGCTTCAAAATTCAAGATGTAAGATGAGTTAGAAGTTTATCAAATGATCAAATCCAAAACCTTCTCATTAGAATCCCATTTGCCAATTTTTGTTCCTGGATATTCCTTAGGCTAGACATGTCCGACGAGGTGAAATGTCCTTTCATTTGTGAAACTGTTCCACGTAGCGAAAATGACTGCACGCGCTTCGCCGTGTAAACAGAAGCTACAACCTTAGAAGTGTGAAAGGTTTAAAACCATTCAGTTCCCATTACAACCTTAACTCCCCGGCTGTAAGGCCCGAGCTCCCACGAGGTTTGAGCCTTCAGCCGTTTCATGGCGGTCACATTAGCCTGTCACTTTCAGGTCATTGCAGGAACGACCGCTGGAATGCGCACGTGGGCGACACATGGGAAAAGAGTGCCATTGGGTCAGATAAAATGCGGGTGACGATCCGACTATAGGATCAACACCAGCGGAGACGCAGACGTTTAACCTGTTCATCCGAAGGGTCAGCGGACCAATAGAACTGAACTGCCATACATTGGTGTTACACTGATCACCGACAGGGTCTACTGCTGTGGTCCACAATCTCTGATGTTGTACATTTCGATAACTTGGTTTTCGGGGCCGGCTACTGCCCCCAGATGAATTTAGGAGAGCTCGTCGTTTACGCCAGCGCTTTCCGAGCAACCACGGTGTTCGGGGAAATAGGCAGAAGAGGATAAACGGTTTTTTTACTGCCACAGACTGCATCTCCAAAGTCCAACTAGTAAGCGATGAGTTTTTCATAGGGGACACTGCTAAGATCCATCTCCCTGCAGTTATTGAAAGCGAGTCTGCCATCTTGACCAACCTAACCATCAATTCCCTGTTAACAACAAAACATTAAGAAAGGTCCTATTTTTCACCCCGGAAAACGTCTGGTATATACTAGTGCCACAGACGCATTTGCAAAGATCAGGTCTCCCAGGGCTGCGGTAGGGCTACAATTGGCTAATAACGGTAAATGGGCGCGCAAGCTACATTCTGCCTTCTTTTGCATTTTCCGGTACTTATTTTGTATGCCAGATTGCCTCTCACCATGCAACCACCTATTATAGCTCGCAATTGAAATTCCTAGGCAAAACACAAGGATTCTCATCTGCTATTCGAACAGTGAGGCGCCATTTTCGGATGACTGATGGCTCCAGATAGCTGCCGATGGTGTGTAGGCGTCTGACCCGATTTGCTGAGCGATTGGCCTAAATAATTCAAGGAAAAACTGAGCGCTAAGGTGTTTCAGGCCGAGGTTTTCGTATGACTGGCTGATAATGCCAAACAATCGAGAGACAATCGTCCCACTAGCCCATGTATTTGCCGATAATAATCCTTGACCCTTCCTTAAATCTAGGGAATTACGTTTGCAATCTCATCTAAGCTATTTCTTCTTTAAAGAGAAATCAACAAGACACGTATTATCATCTTGAAAAACAACAAACCTTTTAAACATCATGCATCAACCCCTTGTTATCGCCCTGTGGGCTTATATTGCAGGCGTAAACAAAACAAAAGCCTGTAAAAGAGTTAAAATTGTTTTCTTGTTAATTGTCTGACGTAGTAACGCATAAGACTGCTCGCTAACAGTTAACAGGATGATGCTCTTTAAAGTAGACTAATTATTACATTCTCTGAAACTGGGTAAGTATCTGATCCAGCTAGACATTTATAAGTCCAACTTGCCAATATAACAAACAAAAACCAGTAACTGCCTCATATTTTCTGCGAATGCATCCACTGTCGTGGGACAAATATCTCCCTCAATTTTCTCCTTAATGGAACAAAGGAGAAAAGTCTGCATTCAACCAGCGAACGCTTAAATAAAACGAATTTTGTTTTTTTACGTTAGAAATAGCTCTTTCACCTTATTTGAAAGAGAAAATGGTACATGCCCCCGTCGATATGCTTAATGAACTGTCATGAACTGTGCACAGGCATTCCATTTAAATGTATATTTAAATACACCTATTTCAGGCTTAAAATCAGACTGAGTCAGTGGCCCAATGCTGAGACGCATAACAATCAAGATAGGTTCAACAAGTAATCACGTCTCGTTCTGATCAAAGTAAATTACCCTTGTAGTTAAAAAATCTAAAATACCCCTTTTTGCTAAGGATTTTTTATTTGAACCGAAAAAATATGACCAAATGATTTCAACGGCATTCTGAAATGAATAACTTTTTTTCCGTTCACGTGTGCTTACCCAGACAGGCGGATGTCTAGGACGTTGTCGGAGCCCTCACCCTGAAAGTAGCCAACGAGAACCATTCCAAAGGCTGTATATAGGAAGCCGAGAACACAGATGTAGCTAAATGTGAAAATATAGAAGCGATTTTAACACTTCTGACCTTAATCGGTTTAATATCCAAATTTATCCTTTAAATCTGTTGAAAAATCGGCATGATCGCAATATTTGACTCCACTCAGGCAACAAAACATACATTTGTGAGAAATACAGAGTCGGTGGTAATAGGAGTTTTATGGGTGGGGCTAAATGAAGAAAATGAGTGCACCAACCCAATCCCAACCCTATCTATTGTTTTTGTTACGGTTAGCATTAGTTGCCGGGTTATTAGGGTTGCATATTGGTTCATTGCCCCAACACGTGTAGGGGATATGGTGAAGGGATACTAGTTAGGGGTAGCACCACACAGATAGCAGTTGGTCGCTCCATTTGTCTCGTACAGGTGGTGAATGCTCCTCTGGCCGCCTCTAACTGGTACCCAACTCTCACCTGTGGCTCCTCAAAGTTGGTTCCTTCCCAGCGGCCACACCCCGGGCAACCGTCACGACCGGCGGGCTAAACCAGATGAGGATCTCCGATGTTGTGTGTGCCTCCACACCCGGTATGTCTGACTCCGAACTTCCCAACTCGCCCCTCTCAAAAAGTCCTACGGTAGGGGCGATAGCAACCCCGTAGGGGGCCCAGGCTAACTCGGGTCGTTCTCACACTAAAACAAAACTGTGACCCATAGTGGAGTTCGGCAGCCGTCTGGGATGTCCGAGCAGCCCTATCTAGGGACAGCACTGCTTGCCTCCTCGCGGAGGAAAGAGCTAGAAAATGTGCCCTAAACAAATGCTGGTTATCACGTCTTCTGCAGCCGGCCACGGCCCGCAGATCGCAAAATATGCGGTAGTAAAACTCAAACAAACAATAATACCCCCGTCCCCATCCCCCCTCGCCATACCCTCCAGGCTGCTCGGGCGAGTTCACTCACACTAGCAGCCTGGAATGTTCGTTACCTTTTAGACAATCTTAGGAGCAACCGGCTGGAACAAAGGACGACGCTAGTCGCTCGGGAACTGGCGCGCTACAAGGTGGACATTGCTGCTCTCAGCGAGACCCGATTCTCTGAGCAGAGTCAGCTGGAGGAGGTGGGTGCCGGCTTCACCTTCTTCTGGAGCGGCCGGCCAAAAGCAGAGCGACGTGACGCTGGTGTTGCCTATGCCATCTGGAATGAAATCGTGGGACGTCAGCCCTGTCTGCCGTAGGGTATCAATGATCGCCTGATGAGCCTCCGTCCGCCTCTTCCGGGAGACCAGTTCGCTACCATCATAAGCGCCTACGCTCCCCCACTGACGAGCTCTGATGTGGCGAAGGACAAATTCTACGAGGAACTGCACGCCCTGCTAGCGACTGTGTCGAAGGTGGACAAGTTAATTGTCCTTGGTGACTTCAACGCCCGTGTCGGGACGGACCACGCTGCCTGTCAGGGAGTGCTGGGGACCAACGGTCTCGGTAGCTGTAACGATAACGGCCTCCTTCTTCTGCGCACGTGTGCGGAACACCGTCTCCTGCTGTCCAACACCTTCTTCCGCCTTCCGACGTGGGAGAAGGCCACGTGGATGCACCCTCGGTCGCGGCGCTGGCATCTGCTGGACTTTCTTCTCGTCCGGAGGCGAGATCGACAGGACGTGTGGGTAACCAAGGCGATCCGCGATGCCGATGGTTGGACAGATCACCGCCTCGTCATCTCCCAGATGAGATTCAGACTGCAACCCCGACGACGGTCCCAAGGTAAGCGACCGCCAGGTAAGTCAAATACTATTTTATTAAATTTGCCTGCTCACTAATTTGATTTCAGCAACCAAGTAACTGAGAAACTGGAGGACCTGCATGCTCCAGATGATAATGCTACAGTGGAGACACGATCGTGTCAACTGCGAAATGTCATCCAGTCCACCGCCCTCGAAGTCCTCGGACGCGCACACCGTCAACACCAGGACTGGTTTGGTGACAATGACGCCGACATCAGCAACTTACTAGCGGAGAAGAATGGACTACGCAAAGCCTACATGGACTTTCGGACTGACGCCATCAAAGCAACCTTCTTCAGATGCCGGCACCTTGTACAGCAACGGCTGCGGGAGATGCAGGATGCCTGGATGATCCGAAAGGCTGAGGAAATCCAGAGGTATGCGGACCGCAATGAAATGAAAAAGTTTTTCAAATCCATCAAGGCCATCTACGGCCCGTGTATCAAAGGGTCCGCACCGCTGCTCAGTTCTGACGGCTCAACACTGCTGACAGATAAATCGCAAATTCTGAAGCGCTGGGCCGAGCACTTTAGAAATGTCCTTAATTGCTCATCAGCCATCTCCGATGCTGCCATTGACCGGCTCCCTCAAGTGAACACGAACAATGACCTGGATCTGCTGCCTTCCCTACCAGACACCATCCGGGCCGTGCAGCAGATTTCCAGTGGTAAAGCACCGGGATCCGACGCAATCCCACCGGAAGTCTACAAGCATTGTGGGCCCCGGCGGATGGCAGAACTCACAACACTCTTCCAGGAGATGTGGCGCCATGGATAAGTTTCTCAGGATTTCAAAGATGCGACCATTGTCCATCTCTACAAACAAAAGAGGAACCGGCAACTGTGTGATAATCGCAGAGGCATCTCGTTTCTTAACATCGCCGGGAAGATCTTTGCCCGTATCCTTCTCGATCGTCTGAACGGTCTTCTAGAGCAGGGTCTGCTCTCGGAAAAACAATGTGGATTCCGCCGACACCGCGGAACAACCGATATGATCTTTGCCGCCCGCCAGCTACAAGGGAAGTGCCAGGAGATGCGAACTCACCTAAACACTACCTTCGTGGATCTAACGAAAGCCTTTGACACGGTGAATCGCGACGGACTGTGGAAAGTCATGCAGAAATTTGGCTTTCCTGAGCGGTTCACGCACATGGTTCGTCAGCTTCATGACGGGATGACGGCGCACGTCACTGACAACGGGACGGTATCCGAAGCATTCGCAGTGACTAACGGAGTGAAGCAGGGCTGCGTATTGGCTCCTACCCTGTTCAGTCTCATGTTCTCGGCTATGCTGATGGACGCCTACCGTGATGAGCAGCCTGGTATCCGCATCGCCTACAGAACTGACGGGCATTTTCTCATCAGTCAGCGTATGCAGGCTTCAACGCGCGTGTCTACGACTACAGTCCATGAATTGCTCTTCGCGGACGACTGCGCCCTTAACACCGTAACGGAGGAGGACATGCAGAAGAGCATGGACCTCTTCGCCGCAGGCTGCGCTGATTTTGGATTAACAATCAGTACAAGCAAAACGGTTGTCATGCACCAGCCGCCACCCAACGCGGAATACAATGCTCCCCAAATCAAGGTCAATGGTGCTCAATTCAAAAACGTGGAAACCTTCGCTTATCTAGGAAGCACGCTGTCACGCAACACGAGAATCGATGACGAGGTTGCCCAACGGTTCTCCAAAGCTAGTCAGGACTTCGGCCGGCTGCAGGCCTCCGTGTGGAATCGCCACGGTATTCACCTGAACACCAAACTGAAGATGCACAAGGCCGTCGTCTTGACGACACTCCTTAACGGAGCGGAGACCTGGACCATCTACTCGAACCAAGCCAGGAAGCTGAATCACTTTCATCTCAGCTGCCTCCGCAGAATACTGAAGCTGAGACCGCAAGACAGGATCCCGGACACGGAAGTCCTGGAGCAGACCGGAATCCTCAGCATCCATGCCATGCTGAGGCAAGTGCAACTGCCATGGAGCGGCTACCTGGTAAGAATGGACGATGAGCGACTACCCAAACGACTATTCTACGGAGATTCTCCGACGGGTGCTCGCCGGCAGGGAGGTCAAACGACGCTACAAGGACACTTTGAAGAAATCGCTGAAGCAACTGCAAATGAACCCGGCGACCTGGGAGGACCTCGCCCAGGATAGACCGGCATGGAGAAGATCCATGAAGACTGGCTCAGCAATCTATGAGGCCAACCGGATCGCCGCTGCCAAGGCCAAAAGAGCAGCATGAAAGTCACCTGCGCCCCGGACCAACATCGTCGATGCCCAGGCCCTGTCAACATGCCCGCGCTTTCAACGCATCTTCCGCGCGCGAATCGGCCTGGTTGGACATCTTCGGACGCGATGCACCAACAATCCGACAATTCCAATTTCTACGTCAAATTCTGCCAACCCTCCTTCTGACTCCCCCACCCTCACTCCTGGCATCAATGCCATTACTCCCACCATCATAGAGACCACATCCCTCTACTCATCGCCTGTTACCCCACCTCCGCAACCACCACCGCCTTCGCCTTCACTACCACCACCAACAGCGATGGGGAATCTCTCCTAAACTGTCCTCAATGCGACTGCACATTCACCTCACGCATCGGCCTGATCGGTCACTTGTGATTCCATCGTACAGAGACTGGTGAACCAGTGCCTGGAGCACCAACACACAGCAGAGATCGTCGCCTCCACTGTCCTCACTGTCCTAGCGCATTCACTCATCGCATGGGCCTATTCGGTCACATGCGCATCCATGACAGCGGAATTCACCGCAATGCCGACAACACCGATACCCCATGCACACCCTCCACTCCTGCCATTATTACTGCCACTGTCACCCCCACTACCATAAATGACATCCCTCGAGCATCTACCGATTTCTCCTGCCCACACTGCGCCCGCAACTTCAACTCACGCATCGGCCTGGTCGGTCACCTGCGAATCCATCGCACGGAGGCTGGTGAACCAGTGCCTGGGGCTCCGACATACAGTCGACGCGCCCGCCTTCACTGCCCTCACTGCTCCTGCACATATACACACCGCATGGTCCTATTAGGACACATGCACCTCCACGACAACCTCCGGTAAACCACCGGAGGTTAAGCTAAATCAGCACACACTACCTACACCAATACATCGACCACACCCTCACAATCACCATTTGCCAGAGTATATCACGGTCTCTAGAAACCGTGGCTGCGAAGTCTGCCAATCTGACGCTTCCACCAGACCACGCCGTCGGCTCAGTGTATGTGCTGTGTGTGTCGAGTGGCTGACCAGTGAACTGGGAGTCAGACGGCGATGGCTGCTCCATATCCCCTGAGTTTGTGAATCCTGGTGTGTGCGTTATGGGGGCCAAGTCGTGCTGTGGCGCGCGAAGACGGGTACGCCAACCCGTCAGCCAATGCGCCCACTCCCACATCAGACAACTGACTGGCTCGGATGGTGGTCTGATTGTGGGGATGGGGGAGAGAGTGAGGTCAACAGCTCAGCGCATTTTCCTTACTATAAACAATCTGACGCGCTTGAAACTATCACGATGCGCTATAAACCGTGGCTTGGAAGGCTGCCAACTGACGGGATAACTCGGACCACCTGGTCAGCCCAATGTGTGTTTTGTGTGGAGTGGCTGACTGGCGGACTGAGAGTCAGACTGCAATGGCTCCTCCTTAATGGGGCCTTTATGGCACTCCCACTCCGTGGGATCCGAGTCAGGTGTGGTGGTACACCCAGGGGTTGCTCCGGCCGCGCCAGCCACCTGCGCCCTCTCCCATCTCCGGTCTTCTTGACTCTGACTTGACACCGGGCTCAGGTGGGGGAGGAGGAGATAGTGCGGTAGCTGCAGCAGAAGGCTACTATTACTTAAAACTAATTCACGCGCAAGTCACCGTCCCTGCACTACCTGGTGTGGAGCATACGGTGGACCTCGTTGAAATGGACGGTTGAACGGTCACGTGCAGCTTGCGAGATCCGGTGGCTTTGTGTAATGTTAACCACTATGCGCGACCTGACCCAGTTTTTTACAGACCCTAGACGAGCATTGTTGACTTTACTTTTAGTCACACGCAGACAATGCGTCTCCGACAGCTATAGTTACATACGAATATACCAAACACGGTCTATTTTACAAAATAACAAGACAGCTCAGTCAACTAGATTACGTATATCCTATTCAGTAGTTTAGGACACATGCATAATTAGAACAGCAAAAAGAGTGAAACAAAGCATTAGCAAAATAACAGTTTTCCCAACACGCTGACCGCGTCCAGTCATGGTTAAAAATGAAGTCAATCACCCGCCAGTTATAGGAATGCTCATGGAATTTTGCGTTTATGTCGGAGTTTTTGGGCTCGTTCCTTAGGGTTGCCGCAGTTCACTCTAGTCCTCTCGAAGAATGTACAAGCTGCACTTTTAAGACACGATGTGACTACTTCTACAGTGCCGAATCTGCGAGATTGACACTGGGGATCCCGCCAATCAGCGCATGCATCATTTTAATGAGTCCAAGGCACCTGAATCTACACCGTCACGCAAAGGGTCCTGAATTGGAAGGTTGCCGACTGACAGGATAATCCGGTCCTCTTCTCAAGACTGAGGGTCAGACTCCAATGTCTCTTTCTTACTGTGGCGTGGATTTACTTCTCCCTGGTGTGAGATTAGAGCCAATCTTAAAGAAGTATGGTAAATGCTGTGGAAAGCAGGTCACATGTGGCATGCGTAGACGATCACTTTAGCTTCGTCGGTCACGGCTTTCACGGCGACCTTCGGCTGTCTTGACACTGTCTTGCTACACGAGCAAGATGACAAAGAGGATCGAGGGTGTGGTACATACTGTGCAAGTCTACCTCACAAAATTTTCATTCCTACGCATGGCACCGGTGTCCCGCCCACTCCGTTGGACTCCCGATAGACGTGGTCCCTTGTGACCATTGAACTGTCGTACGGTATGTTATAGTTTGGCGTTTGCCATTTGCCATTTAAGCGAAGACAGCGTCAGGGAGGAACCTTGTAAGGAACGACTACTTTAGAAATATCATACGATGTTGCTTACTGGGCACAAACACCTGAGGTGATAAAAAGCATTGCAGTAGGCCTACGGGACGGTATCGCCCACCAGCCCGAAGTTTATTACGGGTCAGCGAACAAATGGACGCAATCGAACTATCTGCTGTCAGTTAGCGGTTTTGTCTGGATAAACTCAGATCAGGGCGCAGGAAAGCGAAGTTTACAAGTGCACAATCCCGACTAACGGAGGATTTACGAGCTGTTCTCTGTCGCTTCTTGCCTTTCAGAAGGAGGCATTTCCAGCGGCGTAGTTGTCATGTGACAAGGCAAGCTGAGGACAACTGTGTTACGGCGCGGCCCATGGCTTATCATTGACACAATCACGCGCCGTGTTGGCCGCGTCATCTTGACTCAGACAGCAAATTAGCGTGCGCTGCAGTATCGAGCACGCGTGCGGCAGATCGAATAATCGATCCTCTTGTGTTTTTAGTCGAGAATAAACCCATTTTTTCCCATACCGGTTCTCTTTCTCCTCCAACTACCCGTCGGGATATAACAATAAGACAGGAACTAAATCTGCCTTCCGTCTATCTGCGAATTGCCTTTCTGTTGACTCCACTCACTCTCCGCCACCCAGTCAGCACACTGTGAGACCCGAGTAAAACTGTTTAAATACAAACACTTCACTATTTCACCTTTTTAATTTTGTAACAAGGACCATTTATTAGTCTGCTCTATAATTGCAATGGTCAGTGCTAAGAGTGCCTGGAAATCGAACCTGTCACTTTGTCCTCGCATTCCACCTTAGACATTCAACCTTACAGGCCAAGTTCCCCTATGTTCTTTTATGCTATTTAATAACACTTTCTATCGATCGAAGCCCCGTTCCTTCAGGAAACGTGAGATTTCTGCAATAGTCGTTCAATTGATTAATAATGGTTGGGGAAAAATTTCTTACTGGAAATATTCTCTTTTTTCAAATAAAACCTTATTCCATCCCAAACCAGCATCCATGCACCGTAACTGAGTTAAGAAAACAAGACCAGGTATTTGACGTGAAGCTCAACATGGGGTGTGCTTACCTGGTAAACTTCAGCCGATCCAGTCGCTTTATGAGGCACTGGGGGGAGTATGAAGGTTACGGTAATAACAGACACGAGGAATTCCCGGCGTGCATACCACTGAGATGTCCATTCCGAAGGCAGAAGCATAAGTAAAACTAAAACGAATAAACTGAACCTAAAAGTGCTCCAAACATTCATGAGACCATGTAACACTTAAGGTATCAGCAGTTTTTGAATTTTGTCTGACAGAAATTAGCTCGTTGATTGCCCAAAAACATGTAAAAGTAGATTGTCAAGATACATCCTGAATTCAACGCTATGGAACCATAATGGAACTGAAGAGTCGAAGATTGATGCTTAATATAAATATTCAAAAAAACAAGGACAAGGAGATGGATTGTTTAGAAGATAAGCTCTATTAGTCGATTAACTGGCATGGCGCAGACCACCGATTCGTAGAGCGTTCTTCGCTGGTAAAGGTCATACAGATACTTCGAGATCACGTGCAAGGCCAATCCTTTTATTGTGTGCCTTAAATCCTAAGGGTTGACGCTAGGGAAAACATTAACTTGAGCGCTGAAAACAAACAGGTTTAGTACAGTTATCACTAGAGAATAGATCAGGAGCTGTTCCTTTACAGTAGCAGAGATCCGATTGCTAAACTTGGTTCAAGTCTCACCTTTACTTTTCTAAGTGGAGATACATAAGAGAAAGATCAATAAACCTAATTAAACAGCTTCTGGCAACGAAAATGCCACCCTCCCCTTACCATGTCCAGCGATGTCATTTAAAGCGACGAGTTCCACCACACAGCTTCCAAAGTTATTTAGAAAGACGACGAGATGAGAGAACCAGGCAAAACCGGGACCAGCTAATTGGTTGACGAGACGTGGTAGGTTGTCAGGGGCGTTTTCACGATGAGCGTGACAGAGCATAAGAGAAGCACAGCCAATGACAATCACGAAAACCTGTACCAGGTCAAATGAAGTGCTGTTAACGAGTAATCATTGTGAAGAGCAAGAGAGCAATGAACATAAATGTAAGGAAAACGCTGTTATAATTGAGGACAATTAAGAACCTTTTTTTATTTTGGCGCCTTCAGCAGTGCAGATCGTTGCTTACACTGTAAAAGATACGGGACAAGTGTGCACCAATTTTGACAGACGGGGATCCACATGCAAAAGAATGCAGTTTTTGCATAATTACATTCAACAAAAATCATATCAGAATGTGTTTGCGTGGTATCAATATAATTTGCAGCCAAAGTATTCTGATTGTGCAGTGAGTAATACCAGGAAAGCCTCTCATTCTCTTAACCTCCGAACTGCTGAGCACGAAAGGCACGCCTCAAAACTACCGAGAAGTTGCAAGGAAAATGAAACGACTGTTAGCTTATTACGAGGTAATCCTGCATGTCTAGAGAACAGAATACTAGGCAGGTTTCACTGACCAAAGATCGGAGGACTGGAGCAAGCAAAAGGAAAGTATTATCATCAAGAAGGTTATCATCAACCGGCGTGTAAAAGCCAAAAGTGCAGCTACTTTTGGGATGCTTTTTAAGTAGAGTTACTGATACCCCAACTTGTGGCATCGTGCTCTTCATGTGGCGAGACCCTCTGGTTTCACGTTACTGCCTGAACGTCAGTATGACCTCTTTCTACGCCCGTCAAGGGTATTTCATTGCAAACCTACGCTGCCAATTCGCCGAGCGTCTTCTGACTCTTGAAGAAAACTTATCTCCCTTTTAACTCGGACTCAAATAAGCCGGAGTCCGCCCATCCGCGGCTCACATGTCCTGCCCAGTACTAACCAGTTGACCTACCCTTCGATCGTTTCAGCGAACACTTCACATAACTTTATTTGTTGTCCAAGTATTTATTTATTATAACGCGCCCACCTAGAAAGCAACAGACCTGGACTCCACCATTATCAAATAAACTAGGTCGATCAAAGATTTCGCAATGCAATATTGTGCTTATGGATTTCTCAGCGTTTTCAGTTCAGATTATGCTGTCCTGTGTCTCGTTTGTCTAGAATCCTAGTGATCGTACATATTCTATCCCTGAATAGTCACATTGTTTTCAAAAAGGCTTTTTATAATCTTGATACCGGATTCGCTGAAAAATTTTACATTTTTCTGTTTACATGTTTCCGTGGCCCGCTGTCTGTTGAAATCAATCTTCTTTTGAAATAGTTCCAGCCACTATTACCTTCTTGATTTCTGGTTACTCGCGTGAACTTTGATCTTAGCATGGCATGGTTTGACGTTTGCATCGACAAAGACCATGTGACGCAGTTAAAGGCAAGTCAGTCTGGCAGCGTGGCCGCAGAAAGTTGCGCGTTTGGTTCACATCGGGGGCACCACCGTAGGAAACGCGATAGACGCCATCAGCAGCCCCTCACTACTAATGACAGGAAGGGACCAGGAGTGATGTAAAAAATTAATAATTAAATGCCAAACGACCTGAGCCTCCAGCGAAGCTGCCACGCAGGTAAGCTCCAGCAGGGTTGTGTCCTTTCATCAAAACAAACAGTACAAGTAAAGCAACGTGACTACACATTTAAAGGCAACCTAGTCCATCATCTCAGCACTCACAGTCTTCATCACGACTGCTACCGTAGGCCTAGCTGTAGGCTACCTGGATCGACTATGGGGGCCGGATAGTGAACCGGACTGCAGCAAAGGGGAGCTGGGAAATAAGCAGTATCTGCAGTCTGGCGTATAAGCACCCTTGGCGAGAGGGCTATCAGGGAATGGAGGACTGCGAGCTGAAATAACTACTGCCTCACCCAACTCCACAAAGCCGGATGAAAGCACTGTGCGCGGGAACCGCAGGTTGTCAGTAGGAAGGTTCGGTTGCTGCTGTTGCCTTAATTTTAGGTTTAAAAGTATCGAAGCTTTCGATGAAACAACCTCGAATGCTGAGCTTTAGACCGACTATAGCAGACTGGACCAGAACAGTACGGTAAAGAACACAGTAGTTGATTTAACTTGGTAAATTTCTATGTCAAAAAGGATCTGCGAAATGCCAGGGAGACACTGATTCATGATACGTTTGTGAGTAGCCCACAAAATATTACTAAAGAAGATAGGACAGCTAATGTGACTTTACAGAAACCCTGTATTTATCGTTATATACTGATCCAGCTACGTCCGTACATCTCTAACACTGTACTGGGGATTAATAACAATGGAAGTATATGTTCCAGAATGATATGAAAAACAGATGCTTGGATGGCCCGGATTTTTTTGTGTCTGAAAGAGGAGTAAAATGTGTATTCCTAATAAAGAGCCAGAGGAGATTAGTTTTAAAACGTGGCAGCAAGTATTGAGCGGTATGACCTACAGCGTTTATAAGGAGTCCAGAGCAAAGGCTGCCCGCAAGGGCGTATGCATAGGGGAAGGAGAGAATTCCAACACCGGTGGCGACATTCGTCAAAACGAAGCAGGCACTGAGTAAACTGATTCCTGAATATAAAAGTAGAATGATTTACCGAAGGTAAATGGAAGTTTGGACTACCAGGCAAACAGGCTCTCATCTTTATGTAATGGAGATTTTCCAAGAACCCTCACAGACGATCGCACAGTGCCGAGAAATATAAATGGATTTAAAATCTTCAAAGAGGAGGGGGATTAAAATGGATATTTTTGTCTTATTATCCTTAATCAATCAAGTCTATTTCTACCCCATGGCTGATGTTTGCCATATAACAGAGAATTGGGTTTACTGAAAAAATACCGAATAGTCCTGATTAAAGTCCTAACTTTTCCAAACCTGATTTCGGGTGGAGCTGACTGACAAAAAATCAAATGGTCCATCGAGGCTCCCCGATCTTCATCTGCCATGCGTCTAGAAGTCTTTATGTCTACGAGATCCTTTTCCTGTGGATTGGCAGTCATGAAAGTGAGGTGCGAAAGACGAAGAAATTGCAGTCCATTGGGCTCCACATTCATCCAGTATGATTAGCGTTGATGGCTAGTGATATTTCGAAAGATTGTGACAGGCGATAATTTGTAGTGTCCTGCATTTACTAAGGATAGTCGGCCATTACGAGCGGAATGCCTAAGACACTATTTTAGCGTAAGATTCTACTGGCACAACCGAACCTTCGGACCACAATGGCGGTAACTGTGACCAGATAAAATCGAAGTGCACTCGCGTTGCCTATGGACAAAGTACATAAGGCCAGGTTTCTTAAAAACAACCAGGTCTATTTCGGTGTTTATTTTATAAAACTCCTTTGACGTTTACCCTTTATTTTTCTAGGCATTTTCTCCCCTCTTCTCCGCGTAGTCTTTCATATCTTCGTTTTTACCAAGTCTGGGATACATTTTCAGATAAGAAAATGCGTTCGCTGGAATGCATTTCCCAAATCAACAGGTCGCTAGACAGACGGGGTCAAAAGATCTTCATTTGGCCCATGAACTAAAAATGCGTATAAATATCTTTTATGCGCATCGGATTACAAGTCAAAAACTAGACTGAGAGGCACTTATGATGGGTTGGTTTATTTTTCGGCCCTTTAACAGGTATCTACAGAAAAAAAGAAGCATTACATGAATTTACTGAAACCGGTCAGCACTTATAGGAACTATAATAGAAGCAAATCCGTAAAATTCGGTAGGACACAGGAGACGTCCGCAAGTGGAGCACCCGATTTAGCAGACAGTTTTTTCGGACAACATTAAAAATGGCTAAAGTGTAACCTATCCCTTCAAGGCAAACTTTTCTGGTTTTTAAAGAATGGTCAATTCAAACTGTAAACTATCGTTTCAAAAAATTACCACCGACGTTAAATAACAAATTATTTGTTATTCCTGTGTAAACAACGCATTTTGCGTGAAAATGCTCCTCGAATCCTGATTCTAAGCCAACTGATCGGAAAAAAGCTCGAGATAATGAAAGCGTGTCTTAGGAAAAGGGAAAGCCTAATCGAAGTTTTCAGATCATACCCTAGTGTTTCGAATGAATAAAAGCTTTTTATATGATACCACAACGATGACTTGATATGTTCTCTGTAAGCTTTCCGGTATTGCGGTTTCATATGGCGCGCTTCTTCTTGCTCTTTTGAAAATTTTGTTGTCCCTATAAATTTTAACCAAGATCAATAGGGCTTACTGGTACAAAGAATTTTTGAGACTACTCACCAACCTTCTCCGGTCACTTTATATCACGAGTAACGGATAATAAATCCACAACGGACTGAGTTTGTTCGGAAAATAGACATGTAAATGCAGCAAGAGCAAAGTTTAGAATATAAAGTCTAGTCGATGAATATAGACAACTTATAAATCCTCAATTAACTACAAAGGACTCACGTGACTAGGGATTACTAGGGCAAGGACTTATTTGTTAATGGTTTATTCACTTGCACATGCCAGATATTCCGAGAGACGATGTGTCCGAGCTTTGTGTGAAGAATCTTAAGGGTCAAACTGTTCTCTTTTTCTATAATTTCACCGTGATGCACCTACCACTGGAATCATTTGATCTAAATCATCCCACCCACTCACATTAAACGCCGAAACATTGTTAGCGCAAGAGTTTCTGTACTCTGTTTTCCTGCATAGAAATACTGAAATGTCCATTCCATTGACATGTCTGTGGAAAGGTCATCCTGACTGAATTAGGTGAAAATTGCTACTTTAGCATTAATGTACTGCGAAGAATTCTGCAAAATTAGTGTATGCTTATGATTACTCTAGTAAGTCATAGCGTACTTTCTCCCCTTTACATGAAAACCCCCTGTCACAAACTGCTTTAACAGGGTTCGATTCGTGACTTCCTAACAAATGTTAAGTTTACAATGAACTCAACTTTACTTGGCACAAAGAGAAGGATACTTTAAAGCCGTAACATAAAGGACTCACTTCTTCTGGGATTGACCAGCCAGATTGCAGGAGATAACTCGCACTCATCCGGGTTTGGTGCGCAAGCAAGTTGACTTTGAGAACCCATAAGTCATGTGTAATGCATTCATGCTGGTTTATATGATAATCTTCAGTCGAGTATTCAATAAACTGTCGGACTAAATCGATAAAGTTAGTGGTTGGTGGCGCAGTAGTTGTGACCAAGCGTCTCATACCAGATGCCGACTAAACTTGGGCTAAATACCACGAAAACTGCTCGTTTCTAGAGAGAAAAGTAGCTTACCAAAGGCGCAGAAGAAAGTGCAAAATTTTATTGGCCATTAAACTTGACATAACATTCATAAATCAAAACTGGGAGACTGAACACAAGGCATGATCGGAAACGTACAAAGTATAGAAATCCAATGAAACAAAAAATGAAGACAATGAATGTCATTCTATGGGAATTTTTCTACCGAAGGGTAACGGGAATGGGCGTGTTCACAACGTTACAAATCCGTCGGCGTTTGCAGGGCGTGGGAGAATCAGCAGATTCTTGGCTTAGGAGCTGAAGCTTTCAAAAGAAATCTTGTAATAGGCTCATAAAGTGAAACCAATAAACAACGAGGACAAGCTACCAAGAAGCTATTCATTTCGGATGTCTACTTGCTCGCCCGTCTGCTCTATAAGCACAAGTTACGCGTTTGAACTGCCAGTGTTGGAAGTTCCACTTCCAACTGCGTGTATCTTGCCTTGTCAATGGGGCCAATTTTGTCAGACAGCTCACGGGGATAATCGATTCCGACCTACAGGACTCTGCCCAACACTCAGAAAATGACGCCACCCAACCAATTTCTGAGGCATCTCAGATTGCGAAATGGGGTACGAAATATGGAGTGTTCGATGTACCCGCTGCTTTATTCCCCTTACTTCACTTTGCCGCCTTCCGGCCCTTCTATCCTAACCAAACCCATCTTTTCGACGTTTATATATATTCTGGCCTAATGTTGTGATTGCCTCCTTTCACATAACGACAACAGAACCATAGCCATCCACCTGGCCATCGAGGGCTCTAGTCTGAGTTCCAGGGCACAAACGGAACATACATGTTCCTTAAGCAGATCGGTGAGCCCCACACTATCATATATATATATATATATATATATATATATATATATATATACATATATATATATATATATATATATATATATATGAAATGGAACCGACGAAGACAAGGGAGACCGGAATGGCCATTTCTGGCTTATTAGCCGTCATCAGCCAGTCATACCCAATCCCAAGTGTGGCACACCTGGGATTCGAACCCGCGACCTTTGGTAATTGAGCCGAACGCTCTACCATTGAGCCACGAGCTCGTATCTTTGTCGGTTGCGATCGGTAATATGATGATATTGTGCAGCTCACCGATCTGCTTAAGCAACATTTATGTTCCGTTGTGCCCTGGAACTCAGATTAGAGTCCTCGCAGGTGGTCGCATAGCGACGTTTAGCATATGTTGATAATGTGGAATCGACAAAGACAAGGGAGACCTGAATGGCCATTTCTGGCTTATTAGCCGTCATCAGCCAGTCATACGCAATCCCAAGTGTGGCACACCTGGGATTCGAACCCGCGTCAGACAGCTTAATCATTGTAATGCCGGCTATACTAATATTCCTATTTCAACTACACCACAAACGAATTACGGTGACAAACTCCATTTTCGCTTACGACAAACGAAATAAATACGCCATGCCTATGAGTAACCTTGCACGAAAATTCTTTGGCCACGTTAGCATTAACACGATTTATTTTTTATATGAGCTTTTTTGGCGAGCATAAATTACTACGGGTAAACCTGCACACTTAGACGTTTTGTGCGATGTGGATTTACATTTAAAAGGAGTATATTGACGTGCTACCACCGCCATTATCAGTTTTTGAGGAAGTAAGTTTACACAGTACCTAAATGCAGTTGAACCGTAAGCCGTCTATCTTGACACAAAAATATTAATCGATTATGTGCTATCATCACTTAAAATGCTACTCGGAAGGTTCAGTTGGAAGCTCCTGGATGATACGCCATAGCAGGCAATACAAGCATAATGACATGTGAAAGGAAAGCAGTCTCTGTCACGCTCTTATCGCAAGACATTACAACGGTGTTACCTCCCAGTATGTACGGATGAAGGAAGGTCTCGGCAGTCTGTTATGATACAACGATAACTTCTAGGAAATCCGGACCCCAAATGCATAAAAGCATGGTGGAGAGACGTTAAACAGACAAAGAAAGCATATGAATTTTCCGATGCGAGTAATGTGTTTACTGGACCGTTTTTGCTAGTTGCAGAAAACGAATTATCGAGGGTCTTCTCAACCGGATGGAAAAACCTTTGCTTTGCTCCTTGGCATCGGATAAAGTTTCTTTCCATCGGCGTCGGATGGATGGTTTCATCACTAACACTAGCAGGTGACCGCGGACGAATTACGTCGAATGGTGCGCGAAGCTTTCTCTGCATCAAAGCTTTAGCAGGAGTTGCGCCATTTGGAGCTTTCGGGGTTGGCGTTGCCTAATAGTTCAGCAGGAATATTTCGAGAACCTCTTCCATAGTCCCCTTCTCTTTTGAATTCTGGAGAGCCCGCTTGAACGTTTCAATGAATATTTAAACCTGTCCGGTGGACTGCGGGTGACATGGTGGCGAACGCAAGTGATTAATGCCTGACTGCTTGCAGAATCGGGTGAAGGTGACTGATGAAAACTGCGCTCCATTATCGCTCGCCAAAGTTTCGGGACAAACAATTCGACTGAACAGTCGCCGAAGAATGTTGATTGTGGCTCCGGTTGTCGTGCGTTTCAGGAGAAAGACTCCTGGCCATTTGCTATACGCGTCAACGGCGATAAGGAAGCTCTGGCCAGTGATCGGCACAGCATAATGAAAGCGGACCCTGGACCACGGGGCTTGTGGGACAGACCATGCCTTGAGTGTGCTCTTCGTTGGCGCTTTTGATGCAAGGGCGCACTTATTGCAAGAACGGGCCAGCTGTTCGAATTGTTGATTCATGTGAGGCCAGTACACATAACTGCGAGCGAGAGCCTTCATGTGATTGATGCCCGGATATTCCATGTGAAGCTGCCTCAGGACCCTTGGTTGCAGTTTATGTGGGACCGCGACACGTTTGTGGAACAGGATACAGTCGCTAACGGTGGACACGGAATGTCTTCGTTAGTAGAACTGATGCAATTCTCCAGAAATTTTTGTCGGTCACTGAGTGCGATGATACTTAATGACTTGTCTCAACAGTGGATCCTGTTGGGTTGCGTTTCGGACTTGCTCAAAAGTGACAGGGAGTGCGTAAATGGAATTCATAAACAGACTGTGAACCTCTGACTCAACGGAGACGGACATGATGACTGTGTCCCCAGGCTCGTTAGTGCGATAGTTAAGAGTAAAAGTGCCTCTGCCTGGCCTATGTTTGGGGTACACTGGAACCGGCGATCGAAGTCGTAGCCTAGCAGCATATTAAACCATCACTGAAGACGATTTGCCGAGTACATAGGAATGCATTTTTTTCGAGCGGAAAATTGTAAGAAGAGGCTTATGGAATGATAGAAGGGTGAAATGACGGCAATAAATCATCTTATGAAACTTCTTCACAGCGAAGACTTCCTTCTTAATCTGTCCGTAGTTGCGTTCCACACACGTTAGCGATCTTGCTGTATGGCAAATAGCCTTTTCTGCGACGTAGAGAAAAAGATGTGAAATTACGGCGCCAATTCCATAGTTGGAGGCTTCCGCTGCATTGACAATCTTCAGATCGGGGTGGAAGTGTGTGAGCAGCAAGTCAGAGCTCAACATTGTTTTCACTTATTCAAAAGCTTGTTGAAATTCTCGAGACTAAGCCAATTTGATATCTTTCTTGAATAGTTAATTCAATGGACGATAAAGGCGGTACATTTAAGGAAGCAACGAGTTGTAGTGACTCATGAAACCCAAGAAAGAGCGTAATAAATTTACATCGTTTGGTGGAGGTGTCTCTTTGATGGCGTCAATGTTATCTGGGTTTGGGTGACGACCGTCTTGGTCGATTATGAACCCGAGGTATCTCACAGAAGGCATTAAATTGCACTTGCCCAGACGCAGGCGGAAGCCATTAACCTGAATTTGGCTGAGGACGGTCTCCAAGCGTTGCAACAATTCATCTGGATTGGAACCAGTGAAAATGATATCATCCAGATAGGCATCAGCTCCTTCTGTGCCCGTCAGCATGGTGTCCATGGCTTGCTGGAAGATGACAGGAGCAGTCTTAACACCAAATGGCAAGCGGGTGAACTGGAAAAAAACACGATGAGTGTTAATTGTCAGAAGCTCCCGGGATTCTTCGTCTACCTCAGAGAGATATAGCTTGTCGAAATAATTTCCAACATTTAGATTTACAAAAATATCTTCCGGCACGGACAGGGGATACTGACGTGTGTTCACAGGAGCATTGAGACCAGTAGAGAAGACAGGTTAGATTCGAACTTTGCCAGTGGCTTACTTGACGGCCACAATAGATGCGGCCCATGCGGGGTAGTTAACTAGTTGAAGCACACCATCTCGCTGAAGACGCTCAAGTTCTTGGTCGGCTACTGTAAGTGCAGCGAAAGGAAGTGGTCGTTTCGGTCGGAAGACCGGTTTTGCATTCGATTGAAGACGGAAAATGGCTTTCATCTTGGTGCAGCAACCAAGACCGTCTTGAAAAACTGAGGTAAATTTATCCTGTAGGGTGAACATCAGCTTTGCAGCCAGCTGATTAGAATTGGCGGGATTCGGCAAAGATGACTGCACACTATTTCAAACACGGTTAACTGGCAATTCCAGAAGACCGAGTTTAACGATCCAGTCAAAGCCAAGTAAGTTAAGATTCGGGTGGTGGCTGAGGTAGCATGCTCCCTTGAATTGAACGCCGTCAAAAGAAACTTCACAGACAAACGTACCCGTGAGCCGGAGAGATCCTCCAGAAACATTCAGCGTCTTCTTTTTCGATGAGATAATCGAAGGCCGTCCAATCAAATGTCAAGTACGCTTGGTGATAAGGGTGATGTCTGAGGCTGTATCGAGCTGTAGGCGTACTGCTTTGCCATTGATAACAACCTTAAGGTACTTTCCCATGTCTCAAAGTCAGTCTTGAAGGATGCAAGAATGGATTGAGACTTTGGAACGAAAAAGGATGAAGGCCGTTTGGGACGTCTCGTCTTCCTTTACATATCCTGGATTCAGAAGTTTGGCCTGCTGGGCATTGATCTTCCTTGTGACTTAGTTTGTGGAATTTCTCACAAACGTGCTTCTTGAATGGACAAAAGCGAACCAAATGCCCATCACCACATTGCCAACATGCTGTTGGTAGTTTTCCAGTGGTTGCCTCTTGGGCTTATGTGGTTACATCGAATTTGTGTGTGACAGTATGAACGCTGGTGGCGACAAGATAGGAACTGGGTTGCTCCACAAGGGCAGAATCATGCTTAAGATTCTTGAGCTACTGACACTCAGAAATCAATTTCCGTAGGGTGGAGTCAGGGTCCTGTACAATTATGCTGAGCAGACGAGTTCTGATTTCAGCATCACGAGGTGACTGAAGAGCGCACACAAAAGTGAGGCACTTAAATTGATCTTCTGTCATCGTTCGGAGCTTAACGTTTTCGCACTTTCGGTTGACAATACTGGATAGGGTTAGAAAATACTCGGTCTTCTTTACCAGTTTAAGGTATCGGTATCAAATTTTTAAGTGATGACTTCTCCCCGAAAGGCTCTGACAGTAGTTTGACTGTTCCATCGAATGTGAAATCACTAGGGCTATTTGACAGGAGCACGTCAGTGTACCACTCGTGCTCTTCGAAAAAGCTCTTAGTTATCTTTTTTATAAAGGTCAAATATGCTTCAAACTCATCTTAACTAATTCCGAATTATTGATAATTTACTGCGAAGTGGTTGCAGGTTTTGTCAGATTTGTCATGAGTAGAGGATTTGTCATTATTGGAAGGTTTTCGAAGTTGCCGCCAGCACAGCACTTGCAAGTACTTACAGAATAGCTGTTAGGTAACTTACTTCAGGATCCTTTTGCAATGTGAGCCTTTCTGCCGCCATATGCAGTTCGTTGAGCTGAAAAATTAGGTAACACTGATGTTAAATGCCTATATTTCCATAATACTTAATTTGTTGGCAAATGGCATAATTAGTACTGATCTATGCTAAACCCGATAAAAAATACAAATTCCGAAGTTTGTGATTTGCTATGGCTATTGAAAGTATGCGAGCTCACATCGGATGGTTGATGTCGTTTATCCGAACCCGAATGCTTGCGTTCTAATGAAGATGGCGGGGTTGGCACTCGCGTGCAGAGCGAACCATCCTGAATGGAGAATAGAAAACAGAGTCCCAATGAAAAACAGTCAATAGAAAGATGCACTCAGTTACCTCAATCATTTATTTTGAATAACGTCGCCAAAATTTGAATTATCCGAGTTTAAACGGTATTACAGAAGCGCACTTATTCTAAACTGAATAACCAGTCCAAGATGAGCTGGTGTGAAACTAGGACCTTTTGCAAAAGCTTGCTCTTCATGAATCGACTTATCATGTTTCCAAACTAGAAAGCTTTTAATGTTTTAACATTTAAGCCTATTTAAACAATTGACCAGCTGCTAACAAGTTCATGCATTTTTAGAACATTTGCTGAACTGTCAGAACTGAATGTCGCTGATTATCATGATTGCGAAGCTACGTTATTTGCAGTCAAATATTGTTGAAATTTAAAAACCTCAAAATCTGCCTCCCATTTACAAAAATTACCTCTCTTCGATGTTGTGGGGACGCTGGTTGATTGGACATGTAGAAAAATCTGGGAAGCAACACGCCTTCGACATGCGCCTTCAAGACAGCTTTATTACCACTAAAAAACACAATTTTAAAACGCAATGTGCACTTCAGAAAGAAAAAAATATAAATAACTGCCAAAAGTATTTGATTTTGACTCGAAATTAAATTGAAATCTGCCTAGTAAGTAGTGACTGACTCGTTTTTCATATCTGATTTCATAGAGGTAACTTTACAAAATAAAATCGCAATACCTTCTTCCTCGAACATCCTTCACTGCACCCTCGTTTTGAAGTTTATTCATAAGACCCTTAGCCACATTTGCATTCACCCCGAGTTGCTTGGAAATACTACAAACTGAGAGCATATCGTTGTTCGCACAGAGAAAGAGCGCACGTCGGAAAAGGCAGACAGACTACGGACAGAAAGGAAAAAAAACGAGTGAAAATAGGTTTGCACTATGTTCATGATGTTTTTTGTGTGCAATGGTAAATACATAGCGTTAAGACAGCAAACACAAAAGTTGGGGTTATGAGCTCCGGAGTAGACCCCACAAGAAGACGTAGCTAGACAGAGTGAGCAATTTCATGGAATTAACTTAGAGAAGAAAACAACATTGGTTCAAGGCTGGCAGGATACCTTCGCTTACGTATTAACTTTCTGATATATCCCGCTGTTCGAGAAGAATGTAGACATACGAAATCATAATACTAACATTAAATAAACCATCATCCTTAAGATCACAGGGTATTCGAATTTTCACCTCTACCCAATACCTTAATGCCGAATTGCGTACAATGGGAGCTATTCAGCTCGGTAGTCCACTTCCCACCGGGCGCACAGTTAACGGAAACAACTCAAGTAATTAATATAATTAGTTTCAATGAGGTTTGCTCTGAACCCGATATCCTATAGTAACGAAAGATACAGCGATTTCCTCAACAACCGGACATTTATGTCAACTTAGTCGTGGAAATCCGCGAGGATGCTCTGAATGGCTGCATCTTTTGATACAGTTACGGGTTTTGACAATTGTGTTTGGTGGTTATTCGGCGCACAGTAAAACTTTTGAGAAAATACCTAAATATTTAAACTTAAAGAGAAATAACATCACCTTAACTTGTTCATTCGATAGATCAAGGATTGTGGAATCGGTAACGCTTCCGTTATCTAGCATATTTTCCTATGGAAAAAAAAACAGTAAATTAAACCGAATGAAAATGTGCATGTTCAAAGGCAAGAAATTCAATTCTGCATATATAACGGCTCCTGGGTCCTCGTGATCAACATAAAAGGCGAAAGTAGTGCAGTCTAAAGTAAAGAATAAGTGTTCACTAACTTTGGTTTTTGCACAGTCGCGGCATAGATGGGACTTAGGAACATCAGCCTCGTCGATAATCCTAAAGCAGACGGCGTGCTGCCAGCTTTCACAGCCATCGCAAAGAATCATTACTCCACAATCCTTAGGTTGTCAAGAGATAAATTTATAAATTTACCTCATTGATCCCACAGGGGCATGAAACTTCAAATTCTCCCTCCAAGTTGGTGTCCGACATATCAGGCTGAGTTTGCTGGCAGGAAGATCTCGGAGTATGTGCAATGTTAGAGTTTGTTGATGTTATGGTATGCTTTGGGTGCCTGAATCACCCTTGAAAGAAGAACATAAAAGAGCAAGACTAGAGACAGTTTTCATTTGGTCCAATCTAAAAAGCTCCTAACAATGAACAGTGAAATAATATTTATAATTAGAAGGCATGTAGTTTTTCGTAATAGTACTTACATTTTTCACCGTTAAGGATGCTTTACTTTTTTCGTCTGGAGGGATAAATAAGTAGGAGCTGGTGTGCGCTACCATGCGAACGCTAAATAAAAATGCCGACTAGTTCATAGGTTCCTACCTGTGAAATCCCTACAGGATGTTTGAGAAGGTGACAATCAAGAAGTTACCGTTTCAATAAGTCCCATTTTAATATTCACCGGACCAGCTGCAAAGACAAAGTCAGGTGAGTCGTCGGTCTTAAAGCCCTTAGGTAAATAATCACTGGGAGCACCTGAAAACAAAAAAAAATGCTTCATTTAGACAAAAGATAGCTAATGAAGGTTTTTGCTTTAAAATTTGCCGCTAGATGACTGACTGGGCAATGCTCTTAAGGGTTGAAAGACTGGGCTCTACCCTGGACAAAGGCCCCATAGAATTCGAACTAAGCAAAATATAAATTCCAAAATACAACTTGAATTATTAATTCACTGGAATGCTTTCGGACAGCTGCCAAAAAATTTTAAATCAAGTCGAATATGTCGTTAGACAGAAAGCCAGTGTATCGAAATTTGAAAACAGATAAACTTTCCGTGTCGGCAGCTTCTAGGATTCCAATTAAATTTTCTACTTAAGTTTGTTTTCGAGTAAACTTTACCTGGGAACAATGCGAATCGACACTGATTTTGGCAACACTGTAGCTCATTTATAGTTATGTTGTCCAACTGCAGAAACGGTTCCTCTCTTTAAAGACAGACGTTGCAGTTGCAGGCGCAGAAAAAAATCTAACATTGGGTCTTTGTACCATGGTTGCTTAAAGTACAGTACACAGGCTTCGCTGCGTAGATAGAATTATAAAACCGTTTAATTGAATTCATATTTGAAATATGAAACGAACGTTCGAACGCGAACGTTTTACACAGAGTTCGTTAACGTTTCCGTCGATGGTTGATGGTATGGTCTAAAGTTCGCACTTGGTAGGTTCCACTGACGATGAAATACTCCATATATTGTATTATCAAACACCAGATCTACTGTTCTGAATACAAAAACACCTTGTAAACCATATTGATGGTTTAAACGTCTCGAATTGGCTAACTATAGTCTTCCTATGCGTGAAGGTTACTTAAAATAAGTTCGCTTTATAAATATGAAAGTGGAGAAAAGTAATACCAAGTGAACAGATAAGTGCATGGATATGAGATGAAGAAACAAGAAACTCTTGTCCCTAATGCATAGAAAAATGGATAAGGAAAGGAAGTTGAAGTTTCAACCGTTACATGCGATGCGTACGGCATCTCAGGCGATAAAAATGATGAAACTTTTGTGCACATAAAAAGGGAAGCTAACTTAAATGTAGGTTTTGCGAAGGAGCAGCTTACTTTCATAATACTGCAATTTCATTGTCAGTGTCATCTTCTTCGGTAACTGGCCCAAAAACTTTCCGGCGTTCAAAATGGTGTTAAGTAAGTTCTTCGTTTGTAGCTTAACGTCTTCAGTCTTTTCAGATGGCAGCAATTCATCAGCAAGCTCAACGAAGCTAAAACAATATACCTTAAGAAAGTTAATTACCTTGGGGAATCTGATGACATGTCCATCGAAGCACCAGAAGCTCCATACCTAAATCCAAAAGAAAAGGACTCAGTAATTTCCTAAACAAAATCGTTAAGAAAATTAACTAACGTGTGGTTTCTGTGGATCTTCGTACAAAGCTAAAGTTGCTTTCTTTAACTAAAGAGAGTTCGTTTAAAAATGTATTACGTATCGCTTTTCAATCGCATCAAAACAGCCACGTAACCAAAACACTACTTTGCACGACCCGGGACACGAGGCTTCTTCTTTCAAAATTTTGAGACGAATACCTAAGAATTAAACAGATTTGCAATGTTCAAACCTTCCAGGTTCTTTTCGAAGAAGGCATTTTCCGGGAATAGCCTTCGTACGTAGGCCACATTGCTAACAGCAACGGCAAACAACTTTTTTACAAACACTATCGATAAAGTGTCTGTATTTATTTGAACGGGAAATGTTTTCTGCCACTAAAAGGAAGATAAACTGCACTACGCTGTTTTACCTGGCCCTTTACAGGCGTAACGGGAACTGCGCTTGACATGATCTATCGAAAAAGATCTGGCTACCTGTTATCGCGGAATGAATGCTGGAGCAGTTAAACAACTCGTAATTTACTGTTAAAGATGTTGACTATTAATCAGCTTGTACATGCCCTGATTTTGTACAGTACATTTATGAATTAGAGCATGCATTCGGAAAATTGGAAAATAGGATTGATAAGAAGGGAGCGTTTGTGCGCGAATGGCAGCGATGCGGTAATGTTGGTAATGCATTACAGGAAAAACTATTTATATAATTATTGAAAAGAAAAACAAGATATTAGCTTTGATTCATCGTGAGCAAAAATAACACAATCTAGGTTATCGGGTCAATAATAATCCATGACATTAGAAACTATGGGTGCATTTCACTACCCAACACGGGCCACTCCTCAAGTGTGGGTGCGGTTATTCCATCGAGAAATTATACAAATCGAATAAGAAAGTCGACATGTGTGACAAAGCTTAGCATATAAACATTTAAAATGTCTAAGAGTACACTCGTTTGAGAAGGTGAAACACTTTTACTAACCTTGCGTCACATTAGTGTAATATTTTCGACCTAGATTCAAGCAATACAGGATAATAAAACATGGAATATGGAACTGCGCTAGATTCAAATACATTGCTATAAAGACATTAAATATCGCAGAGCTGTACCTGTTGCTTCATTTCCATGTACTATTGTAGCTCCTTAAGCACATCTAAGATTTCCGTAACTAGCACACACGTCTTGCTAGGAATCGTGTGATCCCACCCATTGAGTTGCTTGAAAGTCGAAGCTTGTAGACTCTGGGAAAGCCAATCACGGGCCTCAATGCACTTTGTGAATTTTTAATTGATTCACATAGATTATGCTCACTGACTCTTACTTGTCTCTTATTTCTTCGTCAAAGCATTCACGTAGATGTAATCCACGTTTACAATAACCACTCATTTTAAAAGCCCAACTGGACCTAGAGCACATATTTCACAGATTCTGGGTTATAAACACTTAAAACAACTACCAAAAATTCCCACATCTCTTATGTGCGACTTAAAATCAAGGTTAACCACCATTTTTATCCTAAAACGTAAATTTTTGGGAATACACTGTGAGGGCCTGAAAAATCCTTTTATCTATTCTATCTATCTACATTCCCCTGGATTTCAGAGAAAATTGTCATTATAGACACTGAAAAACAGCCTACAGCATTGTTCTAACATTGATAATCTCATAATCGTGATAACGATCAACTGCCGAAGAAAGCATAGGAAAAATCAGCATTGTGCAGCTGTACTTGGAATTGTGTAAGACCTCAAAAGTAGTTCACTTGCACAGGCACCAGACGCTTTACGTCACTGGTTGCAAAGTGTGCCCACCACCCTCTGGCAAAACATCCATTATCGATGCTTGTGGCGGAAGAAGAACATTGCCTTACCCAAATTCGCCAAAGTGCGGTAGGTTTTACCTTCGCACAAAAGCCGATTATCTCTGACATACGAAATGTCCTTGTGCAGTCTTCTCATAAGCACAGCTTATTTTAATGAAAGAAAATCTAGCATTCTTCAGCGCAAAGATAGACCATCCGATCGATGCTGGTAAAAATGAAGTGCTGCCGCCACAAAGTAAAGCATAACTGCTTACTCGATAAATACTCTTGTTTGTGCTAAATCCTAGTAAAATTCAAATACAGAAAGAAGTCTAAAGTATTCGTACCAGGACAGCGACTTTTACCTGTGCAGAACTCCCAATAATATCCTTTCGCGTTCTGAAAAAATAGTATTTTGAAAATCTCCAAAATATTCTAGGCTGAACGAGCCTGTACGCCCATCAGCGAAAACGACTGGTTTACGTTTGGAATTCTCATAAACAATCCTAGACAACTACAGTTATAGGACTGTTCGTATTACTTTATAATTCACCCCGAATGTCTAATAATTCTGGGTGTCAGCAGTGTGTGAGACAAATTTATATCAAAACGTACGTCCTCCTCATTTACCAATTATGGCCTGTTTCAGTTATGCCAATAAAAATTGAGAACTTCCGTACCTTTTTCGATATCCCGGAAATTTTTAGGCTAACTTTTCCGCGGATAACGTGATGTACAAACAGCCGTGCGAATATCCAACCTGCCATTAGCTGTGATTTGCAAGGCGAGACTAATTTACCCTGAACTACGCTGCGAACGTAGAGTGTGAGTTATTACAGTAAAGAATATTGACCTGGTCTACCGCTGTAAGACTCCTAACATTCCTAATGACCCACTCCGGAATAGAACGAAATCAGGAGGTCGTTTCCTTGAGTCCATTTGGTAAACGAACATTCAATGATATTTATATCGCTCATTTTACAATAGTTTCTTTCTTCACACGACGCGAACTCCTGATCCAAACCCAAAGGTACACAAGAAAATACAGTTCATTTGAGATATTGCCCAATCTTATTTTTATGTGTCAAACTCCCGAACCTCACCGTACCTCTCAATTAATAGTTGCTAATATGGTTTTCTGGGACCATTCTGTTCTTCTAAGTAAAAGAGTTCACTTGAGCCGAGGATTGTCGATCACTAAATTTCGCTTTACTTCTCTGTAAAGTAGAGCAGAAACTTCAGAAACGTTCAGGGACTGTGTCCTAACTTTAAAGTACAGCCAGATATTGTGGCAATTCGATCGGTTTACTTACCACTAGACACTGTATTTATAATACGTGATGCTATTTGCAAATAGTCAAGTCTTACGCATTATACCCCAGAAATACAGTTAAAACAGCTGCCACCTGGACACATACCATTCCAGACAAATGGTTATACGCTTTATTCGAAGAGATATCAGCTATTTGATCTGAAGTCCGTAAGGTTGAGCCAATGAAAGGTGGCCATTCTCTCTCCTTTCTTCGGTGAACCCATAGGTGAAACCTCACTGTGGACAAAATGTTTTTCCCGACCGGACGTATTATTCTGACATACACAACAATTTTCCTATGCACAGAGCAAATTAAGTCTCCCATCTCGCTGGCTTCTGTCATTAGACGGAGTGCACTTATGGTTGGGTAGATATAGTTGATCAACTATCCTTGGCTGTGAGAACATACCGCATTTTTCACTAAAGATATGTGTGCCTGAGCTATCTCCGACTAATATCAATATGGAGGGAGAATAACTGTTAGTGACGGTGATAATGTCTAATTTTGCCAAAGTAAGCAATCCAATTAAGTGGTCATGCACCTCTAACGCCTGTGATCAAAGTTTGCATAACACAGGTTTTTGTTTGTGGTTTCGGTGAATCGACGAGTTCGAAGGAAGCAATTGCAAAGCAGGGGATTAAAAACTGAAACAAAGATATCGGTCGATGAAAGTTCGGGATGCCACTGTAATACTTCATCGGAGGCAGCAATGGATAAAAATACTGAACGCAGGGGGCCAATATATTAATAGGATGAAGCTGCTGAGTGTGGCGCTTCAGCATTTATTTCCCATGTTCGTATTTGGTGCGAATATTGCTTGCTGATCCGTACACCAGTCATCAATAGCGCGAATTCCTTAAAAAAGCTGGTTGCGTATAAATATCATCCTGGAAATATTATACGCCTTAGCATCCATCATCTTTATCTGTTTTTTGTAGCTCGTGCTGAGTACGACCGCGAATCAGAATCGTCAATTCGAGTAAATACTTGCTTCGCCACCGGCTCTCCCTCATCTGATCGTTAAAACAGTGCTCTTAGGGCGTAAATCACTAAAATAGGTTCTTGCCAATCAACTGGCTTCCTGTTAACATAAAAAACCCGGGATCTCTTAAAGCGAACGAGAACAATGTATATGTAATCAACCACCACAGCTAGCGGAGGAACATTGCCGGCACAGACAAATGGGACTGGAATGGCCATTTCTGGCTTATTAGCCTTCCACAGACATACCTAACCCCAGTTGGTGCCCCACCCGAAGCTTGAACCGGTGACCCATTGATCAGAAGTCCACAGTTCTAACAATTGAATTACGGCCTCACCAACAAATTTCCATGTTCCCGATCTAACTCAGCAAGACTCTGAGCCAGTGACTGAAGGTTTAGAGCATTGGAATTCTGATCAGTAGTTCACGGGTGGGGCATAACCTGGGGTTGGGTATGACCGGCTGACGATTTTTACCGAGCCATAAATGACCATTTCAGTCTCCATTGTCTTTGTCGACATTGTTGCTCTGTCTTTACTACTACTACTACTACTACTACTACTACTACTACTACTACTACTACTACTACTACTACTACTACTACTAATAATACTAATACTACTACTACTACTGCTACTGCTTCTACTACTACTACTAATACTACTACTACTACTACTACTACTACTACTACTCTTCTACTAGCCATATGACAACAAAGGGGACCAACTAAAATCTAGGCATTCAGTTAAACCAAGCAACTCAACCTCAAAGTATCCCAATAAAGCATTCGTTGATAAACGAATGTCAATATTCCCTATCTAAACTGGCAATACAACGAAACTGTGGTTTGACGGTTTGAGCGTTAAAAGTCACGGGTTAGAGCCTCAGGTGGCGCACAACCTGACAAGGTAGAGCTGACTGATGACGGCTAATGAGCCCGAAATTGCCATTTCAGTCTCCCTTGTCTTTTGCGGCATTAGTAATCTGCCTCTACTGCTACTAGAAGCTGCTATAAGGCTGCTCGAGAATGAGCCCCAAGGCAGAACGGGATGAGTCAGTTCCGGTAACGATCGGTGAGCTGTCAGTTACGAAGGATACACTTACAATACTGACATAAAAATTGTAGGCTGCCGGCTAATTAAGCACGCAAGGTTTACCTTCTATTTAAAATAGGTGCTTCTAACTCTCGCCAACTGCCGGCCAGTCAGACTGAAAAGTTGCAAGACATCAAAGGAAGTATGGGAAGCTATAATTTCCTTTGGGATCGTTGAGGTAGCTCGTAATTAATAGATAAAGAGCGGTTACGTTGTGATGCAGATTACATACATGGGATACGGGCGCAGCCAGACTTCTTATGCCTTGAGTGTCAGAGATTAAAATGCAAGTGGACAATCCTGTTGCTTCAGCTCGTTAGAAGACTTAACTTGAATTCTAGGGGTTCATCGTCACGTTAATTGGAGTTCACATGATTGCTTAAGTTCGTTCTCACTCAGAGTGCGCCAACGTAATTTCCTCGTATTAACAAAACAAATTTTAGTCGCCAAAACTTAACATGTGCGCTAAGCGCCTAATGACCTGCAAACCTGCGAGTGGACTACTGTCACGACAGGACGGAAATTTTCAAACGAGTTTTTTTCCGATCGCCTGCGATCACTGCATTCTGTGAATAATGACAACTTATGAAGTATGCACTTTCTCCAATGATTTTCGATTAAATTATACCTTGAAGTATATTTCACAGAAAAATATGCGCTAAAGGTAGTCTTTCTTACACTTATTTTATAGCAACAACGTATTCTTTGAAACTTTATTGGAAAAAAGGCCAGCGTTCAGTTTTATAAAAATGTTTAAGTATGAGATTTCTTAAAACCATGAACTTTCCATTCATAAATCTTAACATTTGTCCATTTATTTATTTTGTTTGCAACATGGTACACATCCGCTGCAAAAGTTTATGAGATATATACGACGTCTTTGAAATGGCGTATGGAAATTTATCATTTTCCTTACAAGGGAAATGTACAGCTTGCAGGTTAGAAACCCTGAATGGAAGTTTATCAGTAGGTAAAGTTCAAATTTAACTAGAAGTGCAAAATGTTTTAAAAAACGGAAGTGTACTCTTTCGTAAAGTATTTAATTTGGAGAAGACGTAATTTTCTACTAAATGAGTGCAAGAAAATATTTTTTATACAGGTTTTCGATAAAATATATTTGAATTTATGAGCGCTTTAAAAAGCAATGGCAAAATTAATAGTAACTGAATAGTCAGCTTATAGAATGTAGTGTCCACAGGCGTCAGGAAAAAGCTCATTGTAAGGTCACCATTCAGATGTGAGGGAAATATTTGCGGATTGAGCAGCAGAATAAATACTATTATAGCCCTGCCTCAGCAAACATTTGCGATCAAAAACATCTTTAGAATTTGTATTTAAGTTTCACGAGAAAGCCTGCCCACTTCAGGTGTTGTGTGCGCGAAGCCTCCTCCTAACGTGTTAGCTAACAACTGTGTTCCAATCGCACTAAAACAAATTTCCAAGCACTGGTGGATGCTACTCAGCAAAAATAAAATTTTGCTTGATCCTATTCTTATATACTATTTCGTGCCTATCGGATAGACCCTCGAAGGTCAGTAACGGGGCTCAAAATGCCCCACCAAAAGAAATATTAGAGGAAAGAGTTCATTTTTGCGTAACCGAGAGAAGAAAAAATTCAGTATACGATGGTCCGCTGAACGCACTCTCGTGCAATGGTACAGATTTCGTACATTCCAACTGCTTCACTGACTGACTATAAAAGCAGTGGGCGACAGTGGGCATATAAAACAATAATAAATTCTTCTCAGCAATAAGGGCCAGTCAGTATGTGAAAATACTTTCGACAGTAGATGCGCTCATAAGTAAAACGAGGGGTTAAAATGACAGACTCTTCTGCATTGGTCGACTTCGCAAGTATTCCCGTGTGCTGCTGCTGGCATTAATTTAAAGCATTCAGTTGGGTGCTCAATGAGAGAGAAGATTTGGGAAAACCAGAAATGTCACCATCATAACATCCGTCACAGCAGCTTAACCCATAGAGAATACCGAACTACTATGACTTCCGGGTAAAGTTTTGAATAGGAAAAGATGAATTAGGATGCAACTTGAGAGGATGGTGTATGCTCTACAGAAAAATTGGAAAACTGGTTGTAAAAAAAGACGATAGCTGGACGAAGGCACATGTCTGGTGCCGTGAGAGCCTTATCTCGAAAGAGAGTTCGGCAAGAGCCACAACGCCTTGAGCGAAAGCATGCCTGCGTCGGCCTTGAAATTCATTGGTTGGGTTTGATAGTCCTGATTGGTCGAAAACTGACAGTCATCATTGCGCTCGTGCAGGTACGTAATGGCACTGTTGTCTCTGGCGGGATGAGGTGACTTGTATCTTCGGGATTTACGTCGGATTCGTGACCAGTTTCCTGAAAGTGGCGCGTAGACCAGGTTCTATAACAGATTCGTCCGTCTCGAACTTGCTTTGTTTCTCAATGTCACTCATAGTATCCTATACGACAGTCGATATCGTACAAATGAATACATAAGTGTGCTTACCGTAACAGAGTCGAGAAAGTATAGCAAAAGTAGAAGCTTAGCGATAACAACTGATATAGACTAAAAATAGGGTGAAGTGGGTTAATGAGGTAACGAGACATGGTCAGAAGATAAGTCCGTGGAGAGGTTATAGTTGTTGATGTTGGTGTTGTTGTTGTTGCTAGGTCGAGATTTGATGACCGATACAGTCGCTAGATGGCGCGGGGGGAAAAGCAAAACGAAAGTGAAAGTGATTCAAATTTCCCACCTATGTACGCACGAGCGGCACAGCGTTGTAACAGAAAACTGTTCTAGGGCCACTAGATATTCAGTACTAGTATATTGAAAGTCTGCCAGTGAATCCTTCCCAACTTAAAGCCGTTAGGGCAGTAGAATGGGAGGCTAACAGGGAAAGGGTCAAATTTCCAGATGAAGCGGGCAAGGGTGATAGCCAGAGCAAGATGCAATGCCATGCCACTGTCATATATTTGTAGATGACTGGGCTTGATAATTTTTTTAACAACATGTCCTAGTGAGTGCTTTCTGTGGCCTAACGAAATTTCCTAAGCGAGGTTACAATAGATGTCGCAGCTGGAAATATTATTTATGCTAAGTGGCCACGATACGTGCATGCAATAGCCTCCTTCGCTTCTGCTTAAGGAGACATTTATCAAGTTGTAACTGCCTATCTTAGTGTCTGGGGGCTCTTTGTGTCTCTTATTTACTTGATGCCACATGCAAGAAAGATTAAAATATTTAACTGCCTCAGCAGTATCTTACATGAAAGCTAAAGTGACCGTGGCCACTTCCAATTAGCAAGAAAGAGACGCGATAGCTGGGGCGAGAAATTTATTCCCCTGAAGTTGCGAATTTCAGCTAGAATACATATTCAGAGACAGCATCAGATACGGTCCAAGTTTAATTCCCACCCATCTACTTGACGCCAAAAATGCCTTCCAGATTATATACCGAGTACCATCAAACGGGTGCTAGCAACAGCCAGGGTGGTGGCCAATCGGTTAGCGAATCCAACGCTATGTTGTCAGAAGACGTTGATACGGATAGTCTGTCTTCCCTGATCGACTCTAGCTGGTACTCGCACGCCGCCCCCACACCCTGATACAGTCACACAGACAGCGCCCTTCCAACGCCCTCTGTCATACAGGCGACGTGGGAATGACGAGGGTAGCTAGCCCTTCCCCCCAAGACACATATAAACCCTAGTGATAGCTTAAAAGTTCATTCTGCTTGAAATTGTAATGGCCTGACGAGGAATTACCGAAAACATGCTCGTCAGTTGACTTTTCAGTTCCAAAACGTGCTGAGCTAAAGGGATGCATCAGATGAAATTGACACGCTGACTTTAAAACAACAAAATTTGAAACTGACTGAGCCCTTTGCGCTCGACTGGACTCCTAGCAACTAGACCACCGTCCGAAATGTCAAGCTGAAAATCTCTCCACTCATCCAGATTACACCTAATTACTGCTGACTCAAACTCTAGGCAGATATGAAGACTTAAGTTTGATTGGCAATTGTACATATAAAGACATGGTGACGTTACAAGCAACTTCTTAACCATAGGTTGAGAAATTTGACAGACTAGAAAGTTCATTTACGATTTATTATATTCTTGCTGTTGGTTCATTAGAATAGGTCTTCTGACCTTCAAACTCTCCTATCTTTTCTGGAACGAGTAATAGTGATAGTGGCTAGAGTCTGCCTATAAACTTAGCCACCACGACATTTATGAACATAACGCGATCAAAACGCAAATGCCGAACGTGGCTGAACATAATCATCACGCAATTCCCCCTCGAGTTTATGCTACCATTTTTCCTGTCTCACTCATTGCGTCCATGGCTAGGAAAAAGCGTTTGCTGAAACCTTGTCATGAGTCAAGAAATATTTCATCAAATACTATCCGTCCATCAAATTCATGTCATGGTTCCAATCAAATCCACTAGAGCAGTCCCCCATCAATGTCAGCATTCTGACGTCCTTCACAATATCCTACTTCCTCCAGTGGTATGTACTCCCTCAAAACGACAAATACCGATACGTACTTGCCATCAAATTTCAGCTAAAACACCGAATTTCTCCAACTTTTCCTGTATCCTGTCTGTTCCATTTCAGCACCAAACACCCATGCCACCGATAATACAACCATTGGTGCATTTCTCATTTACTCAGTTTAACTATTCTTCCACTGGTCGGATATCCCACCCAAACTCTGGTCTTGGAAGCAGCACGTCTAGTGACCCAGCTCCGGGCACCTGTAGCAACGCTGTGCCTATCGCGTACCAGCGGCAGTCGAGTTTTTGGCCGATCGCAGCTATCCAAACTGGCCAATTACCTTCAAGGCCAAATTGGCATGGATCCGCTCAAGACATTATTACGACGACAGTTCGACCATTGACTCCAACGGGATCCATCGCATGCTCTACAGGAGGCTGGTGTCGGGACGGTGACTTGCACGCGGATTACTTGTAAGTGATGGTAGACTTGCTTTGCAGCTACCGCACTCTATCTACGCTCACCCGACTGTGTCTGGTGTCAAGACAGAGTCAAGAAGACCAGAGGTGGGATCGGGTGCAGTTGGAAGTTCAACAGGTGGCTGATGCGGCGTGAGACTGCACCTAGGCGCACCGCCCCATGTTTGGCATTTGTTATGGGGGCGCAACCCGAATAACGCCTGCCATGCCCTCATCTAGACCCCGTGTTGGCCAAGTGCACCTATCATGCGGTCCGTTTATGAGCACACTATCTCAGCTGCTCCACGCTCCCTCGAAACGCCTGCTCACGTGGCACTAGACATGTGCTGTCACCCGGCGAGTATTTTTCTTCAATTAACCATCAAATTATTTTGGGTAGAATACAACCCTCTATTTATTGGCGTTCAGACTCTCCTATTTCTATTCAGATACGTGCTTGAAGAGCGTAGTGGCTAGGACGTGTCAATGACCGCGACATAGGAGAGAGCACGAAAATCGGGGAACAGTAAAGCACAGAAAGTTTTTATCTTCCAAAAGCAACGTAGTCAACTAATATGTGCACAAATATTTTATAGCGAGACTTCGCGAGAACACTCATTCCTCCATCTCAAAATTGTCTTGTTTGTCTTTGAGGGTTGGCTCATTGAGTAGGTCCAGCGCTTTTTCAACCTGTCCTACAAAGCCTGGGAAGTTCGGATCGGTGAGACAAAGCCTAACCAGCCCGGTTAGAATCTCGGACGGCCACTCGGTTTGCCAAGCCGCGGCTGCTGTTGGCAGAAAGGCCAAGGACTCATTCGTCATGGAGTCGAGCCAACGTTTCACCGCTGCCTCGTCCACCGTTGCCAACGGTGTCTCAATACTTAGCTGCTTTACGGAGACGAAGAAGGCCAAACGTCTGTAGCAGTCCATAGCCTGCTCTTCAGAATAGAAGGTGAGTCGAATTCGTCTCGTTCTTCCGCGCTCGCGAATCATCAGCATAATTTCGTCTTCTACAAACGAAAGAAACTTATGTGACAAGTTCCAAAAACTCCACTGATAACAAACAGGGTGTATATTTTCACTAAATGAAAGTTATCTGAGCTACAATCAATCTTGTTATAGGAGATCATAAAAAACGGCGCAATTGTTTAAATGCATCTAGACAAGTTTAGTTTTTTTCCGAAAATAAGGGTCGAACAATGAAATGACGCGGCACAGTGGATACAAGCACTGCCAGTAACATGAAATATTATGGTATTATCATCAATTACTTCGTAAAATGAAAGATATTGATTGTTCGTTCCTTCAGACGCAACTTACGCACGCTTAATAATCCCCATTTATAAAGGAATCTGAAGCGAGAAAAATTTGGTAGGTTTGATTTCTATTTGAAACTGAGAGTGCGTCGAAGAACAAGCGCAAAACAAAAAGTAAAAAATCTGGCTGAGATGAGGATGATTTGCAGGCAAATTAACTCTGTCATCCTGTGTAAGATGACGACAACAGGCAGTAGGGCATCAGGTTGTAAGGCGACCGCGGCTGTTTCAAACCCTTATTGCTTACTAGCGGGAATCCATCCAAACTGACACACTGCGTTTGTGGATGAACGCTCACCGATCGCTTACGGAACCCACTTGACCCACTTTGCCTTGAGACTCACTTTCGACCCCCACCAGCAGCCGCACAGCGGCTAGTAGTAGAATAGGCAGATTAATATTGCCGACAAGGCTCAATGCTTAGAGCGTTGGACTTCTGATCAACGGGTTGTGGGTTCGATCCTCTGGTGGTGCACCATGTGGAGTTGAGTATGACTGACTGACTGACGACGCCTAATAAGGCAGGTATACGCAATTACTCACGCGGTTCATAAAGGAAACAAAACTGATGGCTCAACGGCAGCAAAAATCGTGGTTCTATCAATTCCCCTCTCCTGGTAGTCATGCTTTACTGGTATTCGCCGGCAAAAGGAGACAACCGATTTGGTTGTTGTCTCAGAACAAGGCGGCTTTGCCAGCTTGAAGGGGTAATGTTGCGAACCAGCTGTCATAATGAAGGAAAAGGTCATTCCTCTAGAATCCATATGTAATATATGCAATTTTTATACTATACATCACAATACACAAGTGCAGCAGGAAAAATGAGTTAGGATAGCTTTACCAATAAGAACAGCCTTTATCCACTTCTTCGCCAAGATCATAAAGTACGATTCAACCACTTCAGTTCCCTGAAGAACGGCAAGATGAGCGAATTCGGATATCCTGACGAGTAAGGCGACTGTCGTGTGGTCTTTTATCGTCTGCCATACTCCACCGGGGACGGTTTCACCTGAGACTTTTGAGGAGGCCGGGTCAGGAGGCTCTGAGACGCCATCAGACTGTACAGGTCTGTCCAATGCTTCTCCTCGAAAACATCGATAAACTGCTAGGCGCCACTCAAAGATCTCTGGGCTTTCCATCTGCAGAGGTTTAAAAAACGTGTGTGAGTGTATTTGTCGGATAGGTATTTTGAGGTACTTAAAAAAATACGTAAATTACATTTTCTCTTAAAATAATAACAAAAGCGTTCCTTGAAATACTATTTTGCCTACAGGAAATTACAGACTTCAACTTCAAAAATAACGGTAAATCATAAGCTAAATCTACGGCTGTTATTTTATTTCTGTTGCCGGTGATTCTGAGGGTTAATCCGGACGTAACTGCAAAAAACACCGCTTAGGTTCGGTTGATGTAAGTACAACGATTTAAAACTGAACAACAAAATAAACGCCTCTGGCTATCAGTAGAAAGGTATGAAGTAGAATTGGGTGCATGGGGGCTAGTTAGGGGGCATCACGCTGGGAGCAGTAGGTCGCTCCATTTGTATTGTGGAGTCGATGAATGCTCCTGTGACGACACCTAACTGGTGTCAAACTGGTACCTCAGCCTAGTGGCTTCCCCGCGGTAACAGCCTCGACCGGCGGGCTAAACCAGGTGAGGATAACCGGTGTTGTGTGTCCCTCCCAGCCCGTAGTCGTCTTTACATCCTCCCAGCTCCATCCACTTTCAAAATTCCTACGGCTAGGGAGACAAACAATCCCGTAGGTTGTCCAGGCTAACTCGGGTCGCCCTCCCACTAAAAACCAATACATGACCCTTAGCAAAGTTCGGCAGTCGTCTGGATGTCCAAGCAGCCCTATTGAGGTGCAGCACTGCTTGCCTCCTAGGGGGCTAGAAAAGATTCCCTAAACAAACTTTGGGTCTCCCGGTTTCCTTATTCTCCGAACCTGCGCAGAACACCGTATACTCTCGCCTTCCCATGCGGGAAAAGGCCACGTGGATGAACCCCAAGTCGCGGCGCTGGCAGCTGCTGGACTCTGTTCCCGTTTGGAGGCGAGAGCGACAGAACGTGCTGGTGACCAAGGCGATTCGCGACGCCGATGGCTGGGTGGATCACCGTCACGTTATCCCCAAGATGAGCGTTTTGACTGCAGCACCGGAAAAGGCCCCAGGGTAAGATACCACTAGGCAAGTTAACTACTCATTGTTTTAGATCTGACTGCTCACTGTTTTGAGTTCAGCGACCAATTAACCCAGAAATTAGATGAGCTGAAGGAGGCTGAGGAGAACGCCATCGTGGAGACACGATGGTGCAAACCACGGAGCGTCATCTAGTCCACCACCCTCGCCGTCCTAAGCCAATCATGCCGTCAAAACTAGGAATGGTTTGAAGACAATGACGCCAATTTCGACACCGGCAACATACTCGTCGAGAAGAACCCACTTCGTAAAGCCTACATGGACAGTTAGACTCAAGTCAACAAAGCAGCCTTTTTCAGATGCCACCGCCTTGTATAGCAACGACTGCACGCGATGCAACAGGCCCAGATGGCATGTAAGACAGAGGAAATCCAAGGGTAGGTAAACCGCAATGAAGTGAAAGCCCATCAAGGCTTCTGCATTAAGGGAACCGTATCGTTGTTCAGCTACGATGATATAACGCTTTTGATGGAGAAATCACAAATTATGAAGCGCTGGGCCGAGCACTTCAGAAATGTCATCAATAGCTTATCAACCATCTCCGATGCTGCCGTCGACCGGTTCCCCCAAGTACACACGAAAGATGACCTCGATCTCCCACCTTCGCTGCCGGAAACCATCCGGACCGTGCAACAGATCTAAAACGGGAAAACAGGGACATTCGATTCAATCCAACCGGAAATCTGTAAGCACAATGGTCTACGGCTGATAATGAAAGTTACAACGATATTCCATGAGATGTGGTGCCGAGGACGGGCTTTTAAAGATTTCAAGGACGTGCCCATAATTTATCTCAAAAATCGGAAAAGAAGCCGGAACGTCCGTAATAACCACCGAGGCAGCTGACTGCTCAACATCGCCGGAAAGATCTTCGCTCGTATTCTTCTTAATCGTCTAAATGGCCACCTAGTGCCGCGACTACTCACAAAAAGACGATGTGGCTTTCGACGACACCGCGGAACAAGCAACCTGATTTTCATCGCTCGACAAGAGAAGTGCCAGGAGAGGCGAACCCACATCAACACGACATCCCTCGATCTGACGAAAACGTTTGGCTTGGTGGGTCACAATGAAATGTTGAAAATCATACAGAAATTCGGCTGTCCTGAGTGGTTCACACACATACTGAGTCAGCTTCCGGACGGGATGATGGCACGCGTCACTGAAAACGAGCAGGTTTCCGGAGCATTCACAGTCACTAACGGAATGAAGCAGGGCTGCGTACTCGCCCATACCCTCTATATTCTCGTGGTCTCCGCCATGCTGATAGACGATTATCGTAATGAGAGTTCAGGAATCCCCAATGGCTACAGAACTGGCGGGCACCTTCTCAATAACCGGCATAGGCAAGACCCAACGCGTGTGTCTAGGACTACAGTCTACGATCTGATCTACGCGGATGACTGCGCTCTCAACACTGTGATGGAGGAGAGCATAAATAGGGATATGGACCTCTTAGACACCGGCTGTACCAAACTTGGATTAACAATCAACACGGACAAAACTGTTGTTATGCACCAAGCACCACGCAGCGCGAAATACAGTGCTCCTTGAAAAATTTCAAAGGCACCCAAAAGAGAACTGTGGAAAAAACGGCGGCTTGGAATTCACGAGCACCCCGATCCAACACCGCCAAATTTTAAGCCCAACCAACATGCTCACGTTGTCAATGCACCTTCCGCACACGAATCGGCCCCGTAGGACACCTTCGAGCGAAAGTAAATAATATTCTGACAATATCACCTTCTACATGGACGAACATCCTTACTCTTACCTTTGCTTCAAGCTCTATGACGGTTACCATGCTCACCATGGGTAATTAAACTTCCCATGCCCCTTCGTCCTCGCTCAACGGCATCGCTCTCCCTGCCGCAACCACAGCGACAATCACCGTGGCGACCACCACCAACACTACTTCCCTCGTTCCATTGCTAACATCACCCGTCACCTGCTACCTTCATCACAACCACCCCCTCCACCAGCAATGAAGACTACATTCTAATATGTCCTTATTGTGATCGCACATTTACCTTACGCATCGAATTGCTTATTTACTTGCGGCTTCCTCACACAGAGACTGGAGAACCAGTGCCTGGAGCACCAAACCACAGCAGAGGCCGCTGCCTTCACTGACCTTACGCATTTGCTCACCGCGTTGGCCTCCTCTGTCCTAGGCGCATCCACGACAGCAGAATCGATCGTGATACCGACATACCGAACACATCTTGCTCACCTATCAACAATCTTATCCCTAGTCCTCACATGAGCGTGCCAACCAATAGCAACCAAACAGCCCCGACGACTCAGCGCGTCCCAACCTAGCCTGCCCTCATTGCCACCACACATGAACATCACACATCGGCCTGGGCAAGCACTTGTGAATCCATCACACAGAGACCAGTGACTTGATGCCAGGGGCACCAAAATACAACCTTAGTACCAAACTCCACTGTCCGCACTACCCAGGTACATTCGAAAACCGCATGGGCCTAATCAGGCTACATGCGCCTCCATGACAGCCTGTGGTATACTACCATCAGCCATAACACATGACCACATCTCTCTTCATCAGCTTCAACATCGCACATGCTCACACAAAATATGTTTTCAACCAGTAATTATCACTAAGAGATAAGTATGATCCTCAGTCGTCTCTCCATGTGGCCTCACTACTGTATGTTTGATCCAATTCTGAGCCTACGACGGGGGCTTGAAAGGTTACCAACTGCCAAATACACTAAAATCTTGCAGTCAATCCAGTGTGTTTGTGCAGAGTGGCTTACTGGTGGTCTAAAAATGAGGCTGCGATGGCCAGCTCGTGCATGTAGTCCGCATAAAAGAGGTAATCAACAGCTGCGCGCATACTCCGCCCCAGTTCACTCACCAACTCGGACGGTGGCTGGAGCGTGAGACTGTGAACAGAGGGAGTGAGGTCGACAGCTTAGCGCATTCTTCACACCATAAACAATCTGATGCACTCAAAGCTATAACGGTGCGCTAAAAGTCGTGGCTTTGAAGGTTTCCAACTGACGGGATAACTCGCACCTCACAGTCGTCCCAATAGGTATTTGTGTTGGGTGGGTGACTAGTGGACTGAAAGTCAGACTGCAATGGCTTATTCTTGATGCGGCCTTTATGGCACTCCGATTCCGTGGAATCCGAGCCAGGTGAGTCCGCTTCAGCAGCGCCAATCACATGCACCATCTCCCGCATCTGGTCTTCTTGACTTGATCATGACAATGGGCCCAGGTGTGGGGGGAGATTGTGGTAGATTTATCACAAGTCTACTTTCACTATAATCTTATTCAAGCGCAAGTCACCGTCCCTGCATCACCATGTTGTAGGGAACGCGGTGGACCTCATGAAAATTGACGGTTCAGCTGTCGCAGAAATTATAATTTTAACATGAATACTAAAACATATGTTTTTTACGTCAGAAAGTTGTGACGTCAAGAGAAAACTTACAATTTTTTAACAAAATAGACAAAATTCTTTGAAAGCATTTAGTTAAGAAAATAATCGTCAAACTACTGCGTATGCTGAGCGTTGAAAAGTTTTTATGCGCATTTCAGTTGAACCCAAGCATTTTTACAGCTCCAAATCCTTGTTTTCACATAGACAAAAACCTAATCTAGTGTACCACTCAAAGTTATAGGAAGGGTATGGTTGAATATGCCACCGTATGATATATTTCCAAATAAATTTCGCTCCAGTACTATCTCAGGTTTAGCAGCAAAGGGCTAGGGCAATCGAGTTATGCGGAATTGAAAATCGGCTCTTCTCACAAGCGTTCAAGAACTCATGCCAAATTTGAGTCCCATTTTACTTCACCACCTTTATGTCTAGGAAATGAACATAAATAGGCAGAAAAGACTGGGAGGCCCATTTATGTATTATCAGTCATTTTCTGCTGGTGGTAACAAACTTCAGATCTAGATGCGACAATCCACCGACGACTCATGCATCCTAGGGACCAATACCCAAAATTCGAAAATCTGGCGTCATTAACCAAATGAAAAGAAACCAGGTACAAACCAATTATGTCAGTTAAACTGGAAACCAGAAACATGATTCTACACAAATAGGAGCTCGTTATGGGATTGACATCGAAAAAATCTATCGTTGCTGTCCACTCGTTCTTGCCAGGGAACAACTTTGATTTTGAGTGACGTAGCATCTTGGGCTAGTCAGAAGACCGGTTTCGCTTCTCTTAAAGGAAACAGGACACTCAAACTTACCATGCATTGCGTTAACTTATCCATGACACAGCTAAAGGTCATCACCGAAAGACGTGATTTAAGCATGCGATGAGTTGTACCTTTCTGCATTCTTTGATGATACACTTGTGTGAGATCTCAAAATGAAAAATAATAATAAACTATTGGCTTCAGAGCTTGTCTTCTTATCGATATGTATGAAACTGAAAACATGAAAAATTGCTACAAAATCGGCCAAAAATAGACTTCCGCAAAGTAAGCAGCCTTCGACTATTCGCCGAATTTGCTGCCTTAGAAACCTTAAACATTGAGAATAGCTTATCTAGGCATTGAATTGGTTTGCTTAAATATGAAATAAAATGATACCTAGGTTAAATATTTTGGTAATTCTTCCTATTCAAAATTGAAAATTCAGTTAGTAGCCTACTATGCCAGATTTTGTAACTCTTCGTAGTCCTCAACGAGGACAGCAACTACATCTCCAAGCGGAGCAGCTTCGGCTGCGAAAAATTGAAACAACTTTAAAATTTGAGTGTGTGTATATCAACCTACCAGTCAGTGTGATACTAGGAAACGTCTTCAAAGAATTCTGTCTTTTGGAAGGATTAGAAAGTTCCCCCAGCTGTACTAAATAAGTAGGATTTACTTTATTGCATATTAGAATTTTTATAAAAAAACTACTGGACCCTTAGGACTAGCCAAAGTTTTGGACAGTATACATGGTGGCACAGTATCTTATTAATAACACTCCTTTTTAATAAATAACAAAGTTACCAAAGATTATCTGGTTGAGGCAAGCGAAAGTTGCATAATTGAGAGGCAGTCATTATGTTATAAAAATATCTTAAACAAAAAAATATTTAGAAGCAATGAAGACAAAAGAAAAAAAGCAGTTTAAGTCCTTTACAAATACGTGCTAATTAAAGCTAAAAACTTGTTTGTCCATGGTATAACAATCGGCATGCTTGAATACGAGGAGGACTGTAAAGCAATTTGATACATGAATGTTTGCACTTTCACATTTAATATAATTTCATAATGATTTACATAGACGCATATACAGAATATATTGACTCTGCAATAATTTGGAGACCTGCATAAGAACCGAGGGGGCTAGGCCCGGTCCTATAGGCTATAGCTCCCTCGGTTCTTAAGAGGTCTCCCGATAAGGGCATATCTCCCTCTCTGAGCCCCCTCTAACGAAGGAACCATGTGCTGGTAGGGATCGCATACCATAACGCTTTCCTAATATTCAAGCGAAGTATTCCTCAGAAGGCATTTTTCGAGTGAAAAATGCTTTTAAACTACAAGTCTATAAGTGGCTTGAAAGAAAGTAAAGCATAAACTAATGCTTTCAGGAAAAGTGCAAATAAAAATACTTTAAGAATAAAATTATTTCTACTATTACAATCTGCGTAAAACACAATCGATTTGCAAACTAGGCCTTCATGGGGCAGTCTTCTTTCTAATGATTGATGAATCGATTACTGAAAAGAAGAATTTCTAGAAAACATAATTGTATACCGTTATCCAAAATCAGGTAAAACGAAAAGTTGCAAGCTTCATTTGAAGGAAAAACGAAGCAGTCAATCGCAAAGATAAAAAGTCTGCTATTAAACATTTCAGGAGGAATGCACTCTTGATTTCCCGGGTGAAATTGGACGCGAACAACATATGCCCACTGTTAAAATATCGCCTAATAAACTAGCTTTTTTCAGATTCATTCAAAGTCCTCCAAAGTTTGGAGTTTTGAATATAAATTTAGTGAGGAAAATAGGCATGGGCTTTAGAGCGCCTTCGTTTTAAAGTGAAATTGAGTGTGGTCTTAAAGAAACCATATGGGTGTCAATCTTTCGAAGGGCACTATAAAATATAAAAAAATGGGGTGTGAGACTTAAAGATTACGTTAAATTCCTCATTGCTCCGGCTCATATTCAAAAATAAAACTGTCACCAATCATAGTAAAATCATAAGATCTACAGGGAGAGCATTCCATGATTTGCTCTATCTGACAGAGAATTTGCGCACGTACAATCTGGTCTGCTGAACGCGAAGTTTCAATTGTTGAACTCAGAGATTGGTCATAGTAACATAGGCAAAGAAGTCCTCAAAAGCTACAAAATAATCTTATCCCTTCACGATGCTGAATATCTGTCTAATCGCATAGACGTAAGTTCGCAGGGGAAGACCCCAGCAGGCTACGAGCTTCTGTAATGAACCGCAGTTCTGACTGAATTGTCGAAATGAACTGGGAGCACTTTTTGCGTGAATCCCGGATGGGAAGGGAGTGATGGAATTTCGGTGAAGGAACCGGTGCCCCCTTCCACTCTCGAACGCTGACCCCCATCCCCACGATTACTGTCGCTGCTTATCGAATCGTTAGCCTCCGCTCAATGTCAGCATCCCCTCATCCTGACCCTGCAACTGCCCACAGCGTTGCACTCCCCACCAGTTATCCAACGGTTATGACAGAATTCCCTCCACTTCAAAACGGACATGGCTTCGTGTAACGCTCCCTTCTTTATTTTATCGTGTCCTTGCATACCTTTACAACCTTCTTACTATTAGAATCCATTTCTGACCTTCCTGTCGTTCCTTCTAATGACTGTTGTGTTTGAGTGATTAGCATGGTGCTTAGAGACCCTTTTCAATACGCGCATCGTCATCTAACGACTACAGGTGCGTTACTTGCCCGTGTGTGTGCCAACCTCGAAGTCCTCGGTGGTACACTTTCGGTCCTGTTCCGTATGAAAAGAGTAGAGGTGAGACGCCAGATAACAGGACAGGCTTTTCTGTACAGAACTATTTGAAAACGGATTGGGAGAAGCTAGCTGCCAAACTAGGAAATGTCCGATCACCGGGGATGCGATGTCCCATGTTTTAGACCATGGCGAGTCCATTAGAGAGTCAGCTTTGAGTGTGAATAGCCGGATTGGATAGCCGGAATTCAGTTAAATTTAGGCAGATACGGAGATAAGCACTGCCTTTGAAAACCGTATTTACAGACAGAAGGTATCAAAACGTATGTTATATGGCGATATGGTTATATATAACCATCGCATGGCCCCGTCATTAGAGGAGACTCATAGGGAGCCAGAAGGTGCCTACCTCCCTCGAGATTCAGGCCATATTTAACACATGGTCAGGCTTCTTGTAAAGACTGGATAAAATGTCAGTGGTTTAATTTAAACTCAAATAGGTAATATTTATAAGATAAAATACTGTTTAAGCCCAATTATTGGGTACTGTAATGAACTGATTTTGGATGCTTTGTTTAAGTCAGACATTTAGACACCATTTGTCTACTAAGCGTGTGCCATATGACTTGTACGACTGACTTATTGTTCTCAAAGCTGCTGCAATTCACGTAGGTAATCCAGAGGGCTGGAGATGTTTTATAAGATTATTTGCTACATTTGGCCTTAACATTTCATGTTAAGTTACGTAAGCTCGAATTTAATTTAAAAAATTAACGGTAATTTTGGTAGCTCACTTAATTTCAAATATGCCCTCATATAATTTATATATTGTGTTCTGTTGTCCATGAAAAGTAACCATGAAGCGAAAATATTACTAAATCAAGAAGAGCACCGCGTAAAAGCGGGTATTGCGTGCAATGCAGGCGTATAATGCCGCAACCGAAGTAGCAGATGGTCCTTTGCCATCGTCGTCGTCAGCGTCATACCCCTCACCTGAGCCTCAAATGCCTGAAATCTTTCCCGAGGTTTCAAATGGTAGATATTCAGGCAATGTTATTTTGAGTTGGAATGCAGAATCAATAGGGGTCACGGGACAAATAAGCGAATTACAAGGCAGATGTTTTCTAGCTGATTTACAGGACGTCTGCCGGAAGACGAACATACCACAAGCAACCATTAAAGCTTTGTTGAAGATGCTCCGTACTTACCATGCAGAGGTTCCGAAGAACCCAAGAATGTTATTGCGTACTCCACGTAATTGCATTAATAAAGTCCTGCCGAACGGGAGTTATGTCCACAGGGGCCTTGGGTGTGGTTTACTGGACGAGATGAACCTCAGGCAAGCAACCGAACTTCCTGAAATGGGCATCAAGATGCACATCGATGAGATGAAGTTGTTTAAAGGATCAGGACAATGCCTCTGGCCTATTCTTGCTCCGGTAAACTACCCGGTAGTTGGACGGCCGTTTGTAGTAGGTGTGTTCTCTGGGTTTGGCAGGCCGGAGCCGCTGGAGGATTTTCTGAGGGATTGCATTGATTAATTGAAAGAAATTTTGGGAGTTGGCCTACTGGTTCCCCAAACTGGGGAAATAATGAAAGTTAAATTATCCAATGTGATATGCGACTCACCAGCCGGCTCATATGTCCGGCAGGTGAAAGCCCACAACGAGCACTATGGATGTGATAGGTTCGTCGTTTGGTGGAGGTAATGGAAAACACTCTAGGTGTTGTTATGTTGGAATTTCCATTGCTAACCGCATGACGTTAACTTTAAGTCACTTTTTTGAGGGAATTAGGCTTTCGCCCTTGAGCTCCCTATTCACATTCAAAAACGACAAATGAATAAAAGGTTTACAGCAATAATTCTGACAAATGAAAACGTAAGGTCATCGAGCTGTGTGGGCCAGGCATAAGCTGCCACTACTGACACAAGCTTCATCATATGTAAAATAGTTTCTCAGAAAATGAGTATCCAGTTTGCATTTAAATGTGTCAACAATTTCTGAAAGGACCACCTCATCAGGCATTCCGTTCCATGCACCAACGACCCTCTGCGAAAAGGCGTTCTGACGGACGTCCATGTGAACCAATTTCCTCTGCAGTTCAAAGGGATGACCCCGCAGATATTCCGTCTCAGCCAATTCAAAGAAGTCAGCAAATTCTAGGGCAAACTCGTGGCCTCTGATAGTCCGGTAGGTTGGGATGAGGTCACCACGTAGTTGCCTGTTAATGAGAGGAAGCAAATCAAGTTCAACTAGTCTGGTTTTGTTAGGCAGATGACTAAGATTCTTGACCATCTTCGTAGCACTCGCCTTTACTCGATCCAGCTGTATATCATCCTTTTTAAACAACGGACGCCAGGCCTGGACAGCATATTCCAAGTGAGATTGAACAAATGCTCTATAGGTTTTTCGGAATATTTCCTTATCAATGTGCACAACTCCACGTCTGAGCGCAAATAAAACTTGTGTTGCACGTTTAGCTGCCTTTACACACTATGAAGATGGTTTGAGTGAAGAGTTTATTAGAACACCAAGGTCCTTCTGTTCCTCAACAATCGAAAGGGGCTGCCCATTGAGAAGGTTTTGGTAGGAATCATCCTCCTTACTGGTCTTTCTGGTACGGATTCTTAGGACCACACAATTCCCAACGTTCAACTTAAAAGCCAACGAGCAGACCAGCGGCTAAGATGGTTGAGACTCCCTTGAAGAGCGTGCCTATCGGAATCAGATCTGATTACCCTCCACAATTTAACATGGTCTGCAAACAGGACAGCGCTGCAACCCAGGTCTTCAACGCGGTCGTTGATATAGACTACGAAGAGTAAAGGTCCTTAGACGGAGCCTTGGGGGACACCACTTAGAACCGGAGTAGGTGTTGACTTCGAGGTATTGATGTACACACTTTGAAATCTTTTTGTAAGAAAATCTGCAATCCATGTCAGCAGCATTCCTCTTATTCCAATTTCAGATAATTTATAGATTAGACGTTTGTTTAGGATACTGTCAATCGCCTTCTTGAAATCAGTGTAGATGATGTCAACCCTACCAACTTCATCCAATGCGCGAGTCCACTGCTCTGTCGAGAGCAATAAACTGAGAAAACAAGAGCGATTCTGTCTGAAGTCATACCGGATCTCTGAGAGCAATCGGTTTTCCTCACGGAACTTCATGGTCGCCTTCTTAATTATGGATTCCACTATTTTACAGCAAATGGAGGTAAGGCTGACAGGCCAATAATTATGGACATTAGAGCGAGCCCCACTCTTGTATATGGGTTTTATGTTTGCTGCCTTCCATTCGGATGTCCGTTTCCCAGATTTAAAGGCTGAATTGAATATATGCGCTTGTGGTTTGGAGAGTTTGCCGGCCAGTTCTTTAAAGAACTTTGCCGGTAAATCGTCCAGTCCAGATAACTTGGCTTCTTTGAGATTTTGCAGTTCTCGTTCTACGAGAGGTTCCGGGAAGAGTATATATTCAAGCACTGGACCGGCGTCCATAACACCACTGTTATCGTGGTCAAACTGAAGTTCCGGTTCTTTAGTGAATACTGAGGCAAAGAACCGATCCAAGTGCTCGGCTTTCCCGAAAATTTCAATGATATCTACATCATTCCCATCCATAATTACTGCAACTGGGTCCTTGTTTTTTAATCGACTTTTAATATTATTGAATAAACTTTTAAGGTTTTTTCAGCCTGTTGAATAATTATTGATTCATAGCTCTCTTGCCTGATTTATCATTTTTTTGACAGCATTTCTGCGGTGAAAATATTCCCTGAGATGCTCTGCTGACCCTGTTTCTCTGAATACCTTCCATGTTTTATTCTTCTTCGTTAACTGCCTCTTAAGTTCTTTTGTTAACCAGGCAGGCTGACTTTTCTTTTTTTGCAGCTTCACTGGGCAAAAGCGTTCGATCAGATCGAGCGAAACCTTGTTAAATGATTCCCAGTCATCCTCTGGTTTCCCTTTTAACAAACAGTCCCATTGCATGGACATCAGTTCTTTCTTCATCACGTTAAAATCGGCCTTTCATATATTTCACTTGCCTTGCATTCTCTTCTGGCGCTGAGAATAAAGTGAGTAATCCCACATTAGCTTTCTATGGTCACTTTACCGAGGGGTGCAATAGAATACACTTCATCAATTTTAAAAAAGTCCTTCGTAAATACTAGATCAAGGCAATTTGCTCTCTGGTTCTCTCTTAATCTCGTTGGTATGTTAACCTTCTGTGACAGAGGTTGGTCAAGAGTGAGATCCACTAGCTTGTGGCCGAAGGATGTTGGTGCACCATCAACAGTCAGATTTACCTAGTCTACTTTTGGTGCAGTGAAATTTCCAGCAATAAGCAACTCTGGTGACGTGCAACTTCTTTGAGCAAATGGAGGAGTGACTCATCAGATGCACTTGGAATATTAGGTGGTATGTGAACAATGCTTTTTAATTTTAATCCAAAGAAATTCATATTCAAGGAAGATGGCGTGCGCTCGTTCGACGGCTGGTATACCTGTCCTAATGTATATGGCCACTCCACTTCCTTGTCTATTTTCTTGGTCTCTTTGAAATATTTGGTATCCATTTATCGAAACCTCACTAGCTGCGCTTTCAGCTTTGAGCCACGTCTCCGTAATGGCAACGACATTGGGGGTTCGGTCTGAAGCTAGTGCTTTGAGTTCACCTACTTTCGAAAGGAGACTCTGAGCATTTACATACAAATATCTCAATTTAGACTGGGTAACTCCTCTATATAGACTACTGCGCATTTCGTGCGTTCGAATGCTAGATTATGTCAGTGCTTTCCGAGATGAGCTGGTGTCCATCCCGCCCACACATTGAGTTCTGATAATTGTTCGTCCTCTGAGTTCTAGAGGGCGTTCCTTTTATTATTCGAGCTCTGTACAGTTGGGTTCTTCGTATTTAGTGTCCCCCATCCCTCGTATTCACGACGACCGTTCGTTTCTATCACGAAAGCGGGGACTCCACCACAGAGGCATATTGCCTTTCGAGGAGTTACCTTTCGACATGGTTAGTAGCTTCCCAATGGACAACATGCACCTGGTGTTCTTCCATTTATGCTGAAGTTAGTTCATCAGTGGAGATTGTTTGGTATTGACTTAATGTATATAAATCAAATAAAAGTCATCAAGTCTTTTTTTAAATAAAAAATGGGAACAGCAAGAACAATCGAAATAGGCAGTATTCAAATCAATTCAGTTTATTGAGGGAAATAGGCAAGGGTCTTTGAATACCATACCGACTGTTGAGAAGGTGCCCGTCAGTTCTGTAGGCGATGCGGATCCCAGGCTGCTCATCACGGTAGGCGTCCATCAGCATATTTGAGAACATGAGACTGAACAGGGTGGGAGCCAATACGCAGCCCTGCTTTACTCCGTTGGTCACTGCGAATACTTCGGATACCGTCCCGTTGTCAGTGACGCGCGCCGTCATCCCGTCATGAAGTTGACGCACCATGTGCGTTAACCGCTCAGTTCAACCAAATTTCTGCATGACTTTTGACAGTCCATCTTTATTAACCACGTCAAAGGCTTTCGTTAGATACACGAAGATAGTGTATAAGTGAGTTCGCATCTCCTGGCACTTCTCTTGTAGATGGCGGGCGGCAAAGATAATGTCAGTTATTCCACGGTGTCGGTGGAAGCCGCTTTGGCTTACAGAGAGCAGGCCCTGCTCTAGGTGACTGTTCAGACGATTGAGTAAGATACGGGCGAAGATCTTCCCGGTGATGTTGAGCAACGAGATGCCTCTGTGATTTTCACAGAGTTGCCGGTTCCCCTTTCGTTTGTAGAGATGGACGATTGTCGGGTCTATGAAATCCTGAGGAACTTATACTTGGCGCCACATCTCCTGAAAGAATGTTGTGAATTCTGCCACCAGCCGTGGCCCACCGTGCTTGTAGACTTTCAGTGCGATTGCGTCGCAACCCGGTGCTTTACCACCGAAAATCTACTGCATGGCCCAGATGGTTTCTGGTGGGAAGTTGGCAGATCCAGTTCATTGTTCATGTCCACTTGAGGGAGCCGGTCAATGGCAGCATCGGAGATGGCTGATGAGCAATTAAAGACATTTATAAAGTGCTCGGCCCAGCGCTTCAGAATTTGTGATTTCTCTGTCAGAAGTGTTGTGCCCGCAGGGCTGAGCAGCGGTGTGGTCCCCTTGATACACGGGCCGTAGATGGCCTTGCTGGCTTTGAAAAAGTTTTTCATTTCATTGCGGTCCGCATACCCCTGGATTTTCTCTGCCTTTCGGATCATCCAGGCAGCCTGTATCTCCCGCAGTCGTTGCCGTACAAGGCGCCGGCATCTGAAGAAGGCTGCTTTGATGGCGTCAGTCCGAAGGTCCATGTAGGCTTTGTGTAGTCCATTCTTCTCCGCGAGTACTTTGCTGATGTCGGCGTGCTTTTCGTGAAACCAGTCCTGGTTTTGACGGCGTTCGCGTCCGGGGACTTCGAGGGCCTTGGACTGGATGACATTTCGCAGTTGACACCATCGTGTCTCCTCGGTAGCGTTATCATCTGGAGCATGCAGTTCCTCCGGTGTCTTAGTTACTTGGTTGCTGAAATCAAAACAGTAAGCAGGCAAATTAAATAAAAAAGTATTTAACTTACCTGGCGGCCTCTTACGTTGAGGCCTTCGTCGGGGTTGCAGTCGGAGCCTCGTCTGGGAGATGAAGAGGTGGGGATCTGCCCAACCATCGGCATCGCGGATCGCCTTTGGTAACCAGCACGTCCTGTTGATCTCGCCTCCGGACGAGAACATAGTCCAGCAGATGTCAGTGCCGCAACCGAGGGTGCATCCACGTGGCCTTCTCCCATGTCGGAAGGCGGAAGAAGGTGTTATTCAGCAGGAGACGATGTTCCGCACACGTTTGAAGAAGAAGGAGGCCGTTATCGTTACAGCTACCGAGACCGTGGGGACCTAGCACTCCCTCCCAGGCAGTGTGGTCTGGCCAGACGAGGGCGTTGAAGTCAACAAGGACAATTAACTTGTCCACCTTCTGCAGAGACACCAGCAGGGCGTGCAGGCCCTCGTTGAATTTCCTTTGCCGCATCAGAGCTCGTCATTGGGGGAGCGTAGGCGCTGATGGTGGTGGTGAACTCGTCTCCCCGAAGAGGCAGACGGAGGCTCATCAGGCGATCATTGATACCCTGCAGCAGACAGGGCAGACGTCCCACGATGTCGTTCTGGCTGGCAAAGGCAACACCAGCATCGTGTCGCTCTGCCTTTGGCCGGCCACTCCAGAAGAAGGTGAAGCCTGCACCGACCTCCTACAGCTGACCCTGCTCAAAGAATCGGGTCTCGCTGAGAGTAGCAACGTCCACCTTGTAGCGCGCCAGTTCCCGAGCGACTAGCGCCGTCCTCCGTTCCGACCGGTTGCTCCTAGGATTGTCTAAAAGGTAACAAACATTCCAGGATGCTAGTGTAAGTGGACTTACCCAAGCAACCTGGAGGGTATGGCGAGGGGGATGGGGACGGTAGGTATTGTTGTTTGTTTGAGTTTTACGACCGCGTATTTTGCGATCTGCGGGCCGCGGCCGGTTGCAGAAGATGCGATAACTAGCATTTATTTAGGGCACCTTTTCTAGCCCCTTCCTCCACGAGGAGGCAAGCAGTGCTGTCCCTAAATAGGGCTGCTCGGACATCCCAGACGGCTGCCGAACTCCACTATAGGTCACAGTTTCGTTTTAGTGGGAGAACGAACCGAGTTAGCTTAGGCCGCCTACGGGGTTGCTGTCGCCCCCACCGTAAAACTTTTTGAGATGGGGGAGATGAAAAGTTCGGCAGTCAGACATACCGGGTGTGGAGGCACACACAACACTGGAGACCCTCTTCTGGTTTGGCCCACCGGTCGTGACGTTTGCCTTGGTTGTGGCCGCTGGGAAGAATCCAACTTTGATAAGCCGCAGATGAGAGTTGGGTACCAGTTAGAGGCGGCCACAAGAGCATTCACCACTTGTACGAGACAAATGGAGCGACCAAATGCTATTTGTTCGGTGCTACCCCTTACTAGTATCCCTACACTTTATTTCCCTGATAAAATACAATTTAAAACCTAAAGTCTTACGTTTACGTAATTGGACCTCGAGTGAACTGATTAAATATACAGCTTTTAGTTGTATATGTTGGTAGCGGTATGTCGGGCAAATTTGTTGCGTGTCGATCGCTGTGAGTTTTACCATTGCCTACAAAAACCGCATAGCTGATGATATTCTGTTACTTAAGCTATTGTCGTTTTGATATCTTTTACGGTTGTGTCCTAGGTTATGAGTTCACTGTTTTATTTTAAGTTGTACTTGAATCAGGTAATTATAATATTCCAACTTTATATTTTATAGCAGACTGTGTGCTAAAGGTTCATTTGTACCCCTTTATAGTTCGTTTTGTTTGTCGATGTTACGTAAACATGAAGCGTAAGTATAAGAGAATCAACCCAAGCACCGGCTCTCAACCTACTTTGCATATTGAATAATTGAGGGTTAAAGGCAATGCCCTTGATGGCCCTGTTAATGTTAAGTAATCATTGCATATGTGCGGTGAATATATAGTTGTGAACATTTAAAATATTTTCGAGTTCAAGCATACCAAAACTTCAACTGAGTTGTTTAAGTTCGTTACAAAACATTATGGAAGAAAATTAAAGCCAGAAAGATTTTATAAGTTTAGATTAAAGAAGCCATGATGTGAGCGTCGTTTTTGTCAAACATTAAGCCTTCGAGTCTTCCTTTAAAGTCAGAAACGGTTTCAGCAGTAACCGTCTCGTTTTGTACAGAGTTCCAAGGTCGTAATACTCGTTGGCTGAATAAAAACTTTCTGGGGTCCAATCGCATGTGTGCGCTATTGACTTTGTAAAAATGACCACGCAGATGAGTTGTGCATGCAAACTTAAAGAAATCCTCCGATCTCAGGGAGGAACCATGCCCCCGGAAAATCCGGAATTTCCAGAGCAGGCTACACCGTAAGTGCCTGTAAGAAAGAGGAACTAAGTAGGAAGTGTAGCAGGTCCAAGAGAGAACCCTGTGAGACACCATTTTCCACATTTTCCCATCCCGAGGAAGAGCTTCAAACAACTTATTTTTTTCTGATGGACAAGAAAATCCTGAACTATTTGAAAATATTTCTTCGAATTCCTACGCTCAACATCTTTTCTAAAAGAAACCATTGTCCTGCGCTATCAGAGACCTTCTTAAAGTCAAATATATAACGTCTACTAGATAACCCTTATCTGTGGCATGGGTCCAATTCTCATGCGAGTAAAGACAATTTGAGGGGCAGGAGCGTCCTGGATGAAATCCATGTTTGAATTTGTATAAGATTTTGTTGTTTTCCAGATAGCCCATTAAATGCCTCCTGATAATACGCTCCATTATGTTACGTGCTATTCAAAATAAATTGTCGGGCCGCCATGTTCACAGTCAGGTCCTGAACCTCGCTTATAGATCGGTGTGATGAACGCAGCCTTACATTCTTCTGGGAGTTCGTCTTCTTCAAAGGACTTTTGAAATATGATAGACAATTTACCACACAGTTCTTCAGCAAGTTCTAGAATTGGTAGTGTAGGAATTCGATCCGGCTCAGTCGATTTGGTGGGTTTCATAAGGAGTACTTTGGCCCTAAATATGGCTGGTTAAAAGTCTTGATCCTTTGATGAGCAGGATCATTTCCATTCGAATCTTTTTACAGAAAATTCGTGGCAAAATAAATGGCCCAACTAACGTAGCCGCCCAGATGTACATGCGCTCTTCTAAAAGACGTTTACCTGAGTTTGCAACATTTAGAATTTCGAATTTATATTTGGTTAGCGCTGGGAAGGCACTGTCGAAACAAACATTAGTACCGAAATAAAATTATGACAATGGGTGCAGATAAAGTGTACACATATGTAATAATGTAGGCAGAACTTGTCCTGTTAGGGCAATAGTTAGCGATGTTTTGAAATTAATTATGAACTAGAAAATAGGCAGTGAACATGTCCAATAATGTTAGATGACGACAAGGGTGTTCCACGATCTTTTTATTTACCCATTAAATCCGCTGCGATTTGGCACAATGGGTATGCCTTTTCCTCACAAGCGTCCAATTCTCATTGATATGCAAAGAACCGGGGGTAGCAAGCAGTCCTTCAACTACAAATCTATCTGACATTGTTTGCAAATATGGTTTTTAACGTTGTCGGTGGCATTTTTCCTGTTTTCGCTGTTACACGCGTTTAAAATAAAATGACGTTTCCTTCGTTTTTATATTTAACGTTTATTTTCCCTATTTGCCTTTATGATACGCCTGCTATGTTGGAAGCTGTGTTGCTCATGTACCGTGATAAAGGTGGGAAGACGAATTTTATGACAACATATATTTTTTAAGCTAAGCTTCTTTATTAATAACTTATCACCAAGCAGTAATTTGTGTCTCAAGTCCTACGTTGTAAGAGAGTGACGGCAGCTGTGATACCAGGATCCGGTGCTATGTGCCGCACAACCAGTAATCGTCATCCCATCCTCTCACCTCCCACTTCCATTTCAAAAGTCCTACGGAGAGGGTGATATGCAATCCCTTAGGCGACCCAGACAAACTCGGGTCGCTCTCCCACTAAAACAAAACCATGACCCATAGTGGAATTCGGCAGCCGTCTCAGATATTCAAGCAGCCCTATTTAGGGACCGAACTGCTTGTCTCCAAGTGGGCTAGAATAGGTGCCCTTAACAAATTCTGGGTAGCACGTCTTCTGCAGCCAGCCGCGACTCGCAGATCGCAAAATACGGGGTCGCAAAACTCAAACCAACAACAATATCCCCGTCCTCATCCACCGCTCCATACCCTCCGGGCTGCTGGGGTGAGTCCGCTCAATCCAGCAGCCTGGAATGTTCATTTTCTTTTAGGCAATCTGAGGAGAAACCAACCGGAACGGAGGATTGCGTTAGTCGCGCGATAACTGGCACGATACAAGATGGACATTGTTACTCTCAGTCAGAGTCGCGTCTCTGAGCATGATCAGCTGGAGTAAGTCGGTGCCAGCTACACCTTCTGGAGCGGTTGCCCAAAGGCAGAACGAAGTGACGCTGGTGTCACCTTTTCCATCCGGAATGACATCATGGGATGACTGTACTGCTTCCCGCAGGCCATCAGCGCCCGACTGATGATCCTACACCTGCCTCTCCGGAGTCCAACCTTCGCCATCATCATCATCAATGTCTAAATCCACCCACAGTGACGAGCTCTTATGAGGCGAAGAACGAGAACCTGCGCGCCCACTTGGCGTCTGTAATGACGATGGACAAATTGGTCATCAAGGCGACTGAACAGACCACGCTGCATGGGAATTAGTGCTGAGACCCCACGGTCTTGGCGGCTTTAAGAATAACGTTCTCCTTCTTTTGCGCACCTGCGCGGGACACGGTCTCCTGCTGACCAACACCTTCTTCCGCCTTCCAACGCGGGAGAAGGCCACGTGGATGCAGACCCGATCGCGGCGCTGGCAGGTTTTGGACTATGTTCTCGTCCGGAGGCGAGATCAACAGGATGTGCTGGTGACCAAGGCGATCCGCGATGTCGTTGGTTGGACGGATCACCACCTCATAGTCTTTAAAATTAGGCTCCGACTGCAAACCCGACGAAAGCTCCAAGATAAGCGACCGCCAGGCAAGGTAAATACTCTTTTGTTAAATTTGCTTGCGCACTGTTTTGATTTCAGTAACCAAATAACCTAGAAACTGGAGGACCTGCATGCTCCAGATGAAACCACCTCCGTGAAGATACGATAGTGTCAACTGCGAAACGTCAGCCAGTCCACCGCCCCTCGAAGTCCTCGCACGCGCAGGCCGTTAACACTAGGACTGGTGTTTTGTTTTATTTGCCTGCCTAATACTTTGATTTCAGCAATCAATCAGAAAACGCCACCGAGGAGACACGATGATGTTAACAGTAAAACGTATTCCAGTCCATTGTCCTCGAAGTCCTCGGGCGCACGCCCTGTCAAAAGTACGACGGGCTTGACTAAAATGACACCGAAATCAACAACCCAATCACGGAGAAGAACCTGCTACAAAAATCCTCAATTTACTGCCGGACTGACGTCAACAAAGCAGCCTTCTTCAGATGCCACCGCCTTGTACAGCAATAGTTGCGGGATATGCAAGAACCCTGAATGATCCACAAGGCTGTGAAAATCCAAGGCTTTACGGGACCGCAGTGAAATGAATAACTTCTTCAAAGCCATCAAGGCCATCTACGACCCCATGCACTAAGGGGCCCCAGCGCTGCTCAGCTCCGATGACACAAAATATCTGAAGCGCTGCTCATCAACAATCTCTGCTGCAGCCGTCAACTGGCTCCCTCGACACGACTGTCCGAATAGTCACCTAGAGCAGGCAATGCTTCCGGAAAGACGCGATGGACTGTGGAAAATCATGCAGGAATTTGGCTGTCCTGAGTGGTTCTACGGAGATGTCACTACGGGTGCTCGTAGACAGGGAGGACAAAAACGCCGCTACGAGGACACTTTGAAGAACTCTCTGAAGTGACTGAAAATATAATCGGTGACCTGGGAGACCTCGCCCAGGACCGATCGGCTTGGCGAAGAGCAGTGAAGAATGGCGCAGCAATCTGCGAAGCAAACCGGATCGATGCTGCTAAGATCAACAGTGCGGCTCGGAAGTCACAGGCATCCCGGATCAGCACCGCCAATGGCAACATGCCCACACTGACAACGCACCTGCCGCGCGCGAATCAACCTGCTCGGAATTCTTCGGTCGTAATGTAACACAAATCTGACAACATCAACTTCGGCATCAGCAAACCTCATTTCTGCCACCCCTGTCTCAAACGCCACGACGACGATCACCCCAATCATTAGAGATCATGCCATCGATGCCCCGCCACCCTCGCTTACCGACACCTTCCTCCTTCTCCCAACCCTTATGCCGATAACGGTGATGATCACCACTGGTATCACTTACCCCACTCCCACCATGGAAGAGTTCATCTCCGACTACCCACCACTTGCTACTTCCACCATCATCGCCCACCTTCCAGCGATGGGGACTAGATTTTAATCTGTCCATATTGCGATCGCACATTCATCTCACGCATGGGCCTGGTCAGTCACTAGCGAATCCACCACACAGAGACTGGTGAACCCATGCCTGGAACACCATCACACATCAGAGACCACACATCCATTGCCCTAACTGCCCTCGCTTATTCACTCACCGCATGGGCATGTTCGATCACCTGCGTATCCATGCAAGTGGAATTCACCGCGATGCTGACACACCTAACACATCTTGTACACACATGAACACTTTCCATAGTCCTCCGATGAGCACGATTACCAGTACCAGCAGCAGAGTCCCCCCCCCCCAGACCCAACACCTTCCGACTTATCTTGTCCTCACTGCCACGGCACCTTCACCTCACACATCGGTCTGGTCGGTTACTTGCGAATTTATCGCACGGAGACTGGTGAACCAGTGTTTAGGGACCCGACATACCGTCACCGCACCCGCCTCCACCGTCTACACTGCCCACGAACCTTCACTCACCACATGGACATAAGTGGTCACATACGCCACATGCAGTAAATCACCGCAGACCCGTCTACAGCATCATTCAGTCTCTCCATGAACGCATGCATCACACTTGCACTCTACCAGCAACCAACATCAGAACCTCTGACGTAAGTGAGAAGTGCGTTCTCTGGCTAATCTCCATATGGATTCTAAAGTAGATGCAAATTCTCACCTGCACTTATAATGATATACGCAAAGTTTGATAAAGGGTAGGCTGTGCTCAGGTGCATGGCACAAAGGCCCAGGATGTGTGAGCTGGGATTCAAGCTACCACTCAAATCCTCTTGTGTTTTCATCCAGCACCTCTCACTTAGAGTGATCTAGGATCCTGGGTTCCTTCTCCATCTGGTTTCTCTGCTGCATGTGTGATTCGAGCCCGAGTTGTTCATGGTGCACTAAGTGCCGTGGCCTGAAAGGTTGTGGACTGATAGTTACACGCAGACCTCGCAGTCAGTGCAATATGTGTGTACCTGGAGTGGCTGACTGGTGGTCTGAGAGTGCCCTAGCTCCCCTTGTATTTGTGTCTGGGGGAAGCAGGTCGTGAATGCGGTACGCGTAGCTTCACGCATCCCCACATCAGTCCACTGACCGGTTCGGATGGTTGCTAGTGCCTGGTCTGATCGATCACTTGCGAATCAATCGCACAAATATCGGTGAATCAGGGCCAGGAACACCAACATACACCCTCCGCACCCGACTCAACTGTCCACACTGCCCACGCACATTCATGCACCGCATAGGCCTACTAGGTCACATGTGTCTCCATGAAAACCTGCGGTAGAACACCGCCGGCCAAACCACAACACTTCAGCTCTCTTAATCAGCTTCTGCGTCTCAAACGATTACATGCAACACCACACAAAATGTGCTTTCAGCCTGCATATCTAATTGAGAGAAAAGTGTGATCCTTGGCTCCTTCTTCACGTGGCTCCTCTGCTGCATGTGTTATCTGAGCTTGGAAATATCGCAGTGCGATAAGCGCCGTGGCTTGGAAGGTCTCTAACTTACAATTACACTAAGATCTCACAGTCAGTCCGAAGTGTGTTGTGCGGATTGGCTGACTGTTGGTCTGAGAGTCAGGCTACGATGGCTCCTTCTTAACGTGACCTCTAGCAATCTCTCACATGTGAGCTGTGAGCCGTTCACTCCTCTGTTGTGTAAAATCCTGGTGCTTGTATTTTGCGGGCTAGGTCATGCATGTAGCATGCGTAGATGATATCCTCAGCAGCTGCGCCCATTTCTGCAGCAGACAATTGCCAGGCCCGGACGGTGCTCTGGTTTTGGGGGTGGGAGAGAGAGTGGGGTCGAGGGCTCAGTGCATTTTCCTCACTATAAACAATCTGGGGCAGTTGAAACAGGCATGATGCGCTAAAAGCCGTGACTTGGAATGTTGCCAACTGACTGGATAACTCGAACCGTGTGGTTAGCCCAGTGTGCGTCTGTGCGCAGTGGCGGACTGAGAGTCCGGCTGCAATGGCTCCATCTCAATGGGGCCTTTATGGCACTCACATTCAGTTGGGATCCGAGACAGGCCTGGCACCACCCGCCTTCGCCCGACCACGCCTCCGGCTTTCTTAACTCTGTCTTGCCACCGCGCACAGATGGTTGAGGGAAGAGAGTAATAGAGAGAGATAGTGCGGTTGCTGCTGCGCAAGTTTACATTAACTGAAAGCGAATCCATAGGCAAGTTACACTCAATACACCACTATGCTGTGGAGCACATGGTGGACATCGTTGTGTATTATTGTCTGCCATTAGCCTACTAGTCCCCAGTGCGTGTGTGGGTCGTCGCCTCCAGCCAATCATTGAATTACGCAACGGTGATTGGTTTCGAATTCACACAAGCTTAGTGCCAAGTAAAGCGCGTTCCCAGCAGCGAATTAACACGGTTACGTGAGGCGAGCATAAACGCTCCATGAAAAAGCGCCGGCGATGGCGATCCCTGGAGTGGACTGCAATAAGAAGGCAATATAGCGTTCAAGGTACGCTGTTTCAACTTCCACGTGCGGCATAAAACTACTCAGCAGTCCGTAGGCTTCCTACTGATATATTGTTCAATGAAAATTTCTGAGTGAATGGAACTCAAGAGGCGTACAGGTAATAAGATACACGAAGTTGCGAGCACTTCGGCAGTTGGTCAAACACTGCACTAGGACCGTATACTGAGAGCATGGTGAAAATTTCGTCAACTTAATCCCAGCGTATATGAAAGTTCAACGGTCGTATCCGAGGATGTCAACGGTATGTCCCACAGCATGGTGGCATAGGGAAGTCGAGTTTGGCCGGATTTAGTTTATAGTGATCGCAGACTTGCGCAGCATCTACCGCACCCTCTCCTCTCCTAACTGGACTAGGAATCATGACCAAGACAAGAAGGCTGGTGGTGGGAGAGGGCGCATGTAGCTGGCGTGATCGGAGCCACCCTGAGCGTGCTGCCACACCTGGCTCGGATCCCACAGAGCTGTAATGCCATAGAGGCCACATTAAGAAGAAACCATTGCAGCCTGACTCTCAATCCGCCAGTCAGCCACTCCACACAGATACAAACTGGGGTAGCTGCGTAGTCTGATTTATCCCCATATGTTGGCAACCTTCCAAACGACGGCTGTTTCCGCACCGCTATAGGTTTAAGCGCGTACATTGTTTATAGTGAGTAATATGCGCTGAGAATCGGCCTCACTCACGCTGCTCTTTCCCATGCACCAGTCGATAGTTTGAACTGGTCAATCACTTGATGCTGAGATTGGGAAAGGTGGCTTACAGAGCCACGAAGATTCGTTGATGAACGCCCACCCACCATTTCTGGTTCATCAGCTGTCATCAGCCAGTTATACGCAGAGGTATGAACCTGCCACCAGTTGATCAGAAGTCCAACGCTCTAACTATTGAGTCTTGGGCTCATTGTCTTACCAGTTAATATAGGGCATATGGAAATTCGCTGATGAACGCTCATCGATCGTTAATGGAACTCACTCATCCCGTTCTGCCTTGGTACTCCTTCTCGAGCCCCGCCAGCACCTATACAGTGGCTAGTAGTAATAAAAGCAAATTAGCAATGCGAAGAAGACTGGGGAGACTGAAATTGCCCTTTCTGACTCATTAGGCGACATCATCCAGGCATAACGGCAAGACAACGAGCCTGTTGCTCAATGGCCAGAGCGTTGGACATCTGATCAACAGGTCTCTGGTTCGACCCTTGGGTGGTGCACTATTTGGAGTTGGGTATGCCGGCTGACGGCGGCTAATAGGGCAGAAATGGCTATTCCAGGCTCCCTTGTCTTTGTCGGCATTGTTAATCTGCCTTTACTACTAGCCACCATACAGCTGCTGGCGGGGCTCGAGATTGAGCCCCGAGGCAGAACGAAACGAATGAGTTCCGTTAACGACCGGTGAGCGTTCATTAATGAAAATCCGTCAGAACTAGTAACAGCCTGTCTGCTTGTGCCACCTACGTCACCTGGCCACCACATAGCAGACCAAAACTTAGCACAATGATGGTGATGTCCCTAGACCAAATATATAGCGGAGGAACCATATTGAGAAGCAGCCGAAAGGCGCACTTCCCACTTACGCGAGACGTGCCATTTTTCTGTCGGTGATGTGTTATGTTGGGTGTGTTCGTGTGTAGTGTAGATGCTGGTGGTGAGATATGTGATGATATGGAATAGCCTACGGCGCTCTACCGCAGATTTTCATGGCTGCACGTTGGTCTGTCGAGCGTGATCAGGAATATAAACTCTGGTAGGAGGGCATTCACTGATCATGGGATGGGACATGCTGGTTCGGTTAACGGCCAAAGCAAAAGCCCTCACAAACAGTCTCCTAACGTCCATTAATAATGCAGGAAGGAAGACCGACGAAGACATGGGAGATTAGGATGACCATCTATGGCCAGTTATGTGATTGCCTACATGAGCTCTAATCTGAGCCTCAGGGTGCACCTGAGCGATCATTCACCGTAAGCGTATCCATGAGCACGCAGAGAATATTAATCATGTTTAAACATTTTTTGCAGCAGAACGTGGCGCAAGGCAAAGACGAATCTCATGCTTGGTTTTGTGCTAAATAATCACATTGCAAAAAGTACTATAGAAAACCTGGCTATCTCCGTGTTTGACATACCTTAAGCTATGCCCTCCTAGTTCCTCTTATTTAAGTTATTTTTGATATAGCCGCTTGTTTTAACTGTACCTTTCAGTGAAAATTAATTGCACGTTGGTAAATAGTAATTTATAAACCCAGCAAACGGTAGTTTCTATATTGCTGTAAGGCTTTGGGGGACACAGTGTGGACAGATTTTACGTAGCAGCGTTTTAGGGAGCAAAAGCACGAGCATTTCCTGTAACAGAATGAGCCTTTCACGACCGTCGCCACTCTCGTTAACCACCCACAGAACAACGGATTCATGCTTCATTGACAGGGCGTTGAACCGCACATTCGATGACCAGAGAATCCGCGTTCGTGTCTTTGTTCGTGTGACAGTCCTTTGCCATCCTTTGTAGTCTTTGTCAGTATTTTCCATGTTATTTACAAGTTATTTGAGTTCAAATAATAAAAAAGCTGGTTTTACGTAAACGCACCTTCTCGTGCGTTCTCTTCACTCCTTCTAAAGCCAGCTCTTTTCATTTTGCGCCTCCACATTCAGCCCGTGACTCCTACTTACACAGTAATGGCTAATATATACGCATTCAGATGTCATAATCCTGCTGCCTATTAAAATTTGGTGAAATCGATAGGAGGGGGTTTGCCCGAATTTCAGAAGGTGATGAGAACACAGTTTGGTTAATCGTTACCATAACCCCAAGGGAAGTTTTCATCTGCAACCCTCACCATGCAGCACGTGTGACCACTCCTCCCGCCTTGGTGCGAATAGACGCCAGCAGCGTGGGCGGTCAGCCACCTTCTGGCTGCTATATCGCGTCCGGCCGGACGCCTGATTGGCTAAACTGCCTTGCCTAGCTGTATGAGTAATAGCGCTGCCCGATCTGCGCTAGAGCAGCGGTTGGACGATGCGTCACCCGCCCACAACCGCTGCTGCTGCTGGCATATGGTTCGTCCACTGTTGGCAACACCAGCCCTGCCCAAGAACGCACTGGCGTTCCGCTCAGACTTCTCAAGCCGCCGCACTTCGGTTTTGCGATCTTCCTGTGTTGTTAAGGTCAGATTTTATGCCGGTTGTTTGGCCATCCAGCGGAACCGTGGTTTGACGCGTAGCGGACACGCGCGCACGTCTGGTCTTGACGCTGTCGCAGCAAGTTTGCAGGACAGTTTTTGTCCAATTCTATACGAGAGATTGGTTGCCTACAACAGTGAGAACCTTTCGAATCCAAACTGCTCGCAAGCATCTGTCCTCAGCCGAGGATGACATGGTTCAAGTGTGGAATATCTTATAGCACAGCCTTTATGAGGACGCAGTAGTTACATTCGGAAAGCAGGTCTGACTGAGCTCTATTTAGCCGGTCTGTTTATAGGCTGCATTTGAAGAATCCCATATAGTGAAGCCCACTCACGTGTCACCTTGAAAAATGTCAGTGTGAACCCATGACCTTGGTTAGTGGAGACTTAGGATAGAAAAAACAGCAACCTTCGGACTAAACGACCGACGAAGGTGACCTGACCGCAGATGCGCATTCCGGTCTCGCGGTTCCCTGTAGCTCAAAATCCCCAATAATCTGCATAGTACAGTTTTAATGCACATTTTTGAGTTTACTGCCAACCGGTGTGCAAACAAAGCAGCCTGTCTGTTTGGTTGTTCGAAACCTCTTTTTATCCTCTAGGTTTGCGGGATGCCCAAACCTTTTTTGGTAGCAAGGGTAGCGGAAAAACCCTTCAGTATGGCCACCTAAAAAGGACACAAGAATAGGAACCGCTTAAAAAAGGTGACCTTGTGGTAAATGTTGGTACGGGTAAATATACCCTTGACTTAACGCGAACATTTACCCTAATATAAAACTAAACTGTCACCATAATCTTAACCATAACCCTACCCTAAACCTTAAAGTTAACACTTAGCCTAGTCATCCTTCTAACCCCAACTCTTATCTTAACCTCTAACCCAAGCCTAACCCTAAACTTCACCCTAACCCTTAATCCTGAACATAATTGCATTAGAGTTTAGCGCAAATTCATATGTACTGTGGAATGTACCTTTTCCTGTGTCCTGTTGAGGTAACCCTACAAGGCATCCTACCTAGGACTCCGTGATATCGAAGGCCCACTACTGCTCCTTGTGACTTTGTGGATTCCATAGGGCTTTGGTTCATCTGGTTGGGTATACCGGACGTTCAAACAAACATCAATCTGCGTGATAGCTCCAGACATTCAGGTCTCATCTGTGTCCCCACGAAGATATGCTATATGAAGTGGTCACAACTCAGCAAATGCATTGAATGCTGAACTAAGTCCGATGAGGTTAACTGGTAGGGTTCCCTTAAATTATGAAACAGCTGCAGGGGATCCGAATGGCGATCAGGCGGACTAACGACCCGTAGTGCGGCATAACTTCAAATACTGGCCTGGTCACCTCCCACGTCTCCCATAAAAGCGTTTGCGCATCTGTAGGGGGGAGGGTGGGAAGGCAAGACCAGAAGGAAGCTGAGTAAGATGTCAGTGACCCTGGATGCATCCAAGAGGCGACTCTTCAATGGCATGTAAAGCAAAACTGGCCAAATTACCGCAGATGTGCTATTTCGTGAAATTTTACCAGAAATTCTGAAATATTGTTTTGAATAGAAAAGTAGGGTTGTAATGCTGCTTATCTGGCAGCATACTCTGAAAATATCTCCGTCATGTCAGGACGTCGGCAATTGAACGAGCTTCTCTCCGGCCATTTTGAAAAATGTCTGCTTAAGTAACCCGAATTCTCCCCATCGACTTTCGTTGCCTTTATATATTTAAAATTTCTTCATAGAAAATATGCGAAAAGAAGCTTTCTCGGGCTCATTTGGTAGTAAGTAAACTATAAAATTTTTATAATTAACAGTTAGTGACAGCATTGAAGGCACTTTTAGATTTTTAAATGTGATAAACTATCTACGGACTCCTAAAACCTTCTAAAGATGGCGTAACTAGCAGTGTATTTAATTGTATTTTTTGTGATGCATTTTTTGGAAAGTGTTTGGAATGCCCCCCAGTCCCACGATGAGTCAATCTGAGAGAAGAGCACGCGTGCGCACCTCTCACGCTGTAGGCCATGAGTGTGCACTTGACAGTGTCCCGCCTTGGCTGTGGCCACAGAGCTATCGTCAGATCTGATTGGTTCATGTCTGCGAGAAGTTGCTCGACTCTTCCACAACTTGTTCTTCAAACGGAGGGGACAGCATGCAGCCAATCTGACGACGCTATGAATACACACAGCTTTTCAGTGAGAATGACACTTCTTCGTGGCCGATATCGAGGTGTCGATCGGCGACTGCGCACATACAAAACTCTTCAGTTTTGGAAAGTACAGCATATTTCCAGAGCGCATATAGAGGGAAAACAACTCACCACATTAGCACCTCGATGCTGTCGTGGGCTGTAAATGGTGAATCTTTCGGTTGTAAAAAACGATTTCTATTCCTGAAAAATTCCGAACTTAAACTAAAGTTACATGCTGTTGAGAATCAGTCTAAGGGAAATGCCAGATTTTACAGTTTCTTAGGAAGATGTCATAACGTGTTCTCAAAATGTTGCAATGGATGTGGGCCGCGTTGTATAGTGTATAAGCGGCGATGGCTCATCCATATCCTCTGATTTATTGAATCCTGGTTTGTGCGTAATGGGTGCCGGTCGTGCTGTGGTGCGCGAAGACGGGTACGCCGACACGTCAGTCAATGCGCCCACTCCCTTATCAGCCAACTCACTGGCTCGGACGGTGGTCTGCTTTTGGGGGTGGGGGAGAGAGTGAGGTCAACAGCTCCGCGCATTTTCCTCATTATAAACAATCTGACGCGCTTGAAACTATCACGGTGCACTAAAAGCCGTGGCTCGGAAGGTTGCCAACTGATGGGAACACTCGGACCACGTGGTCAGCTCAATGTGTGTTTTGTATGGAGTGGCTGACTGGCGGACTGAGAGTCAGGCTACAATGGCTCCTTCTTAATGTGGTCTTTATGGCACTCCCACTCCGTGGGATCCGAGCCAGTGTGGTGGTACGCCCAGGGGCGTCTCCGGCCTCGCCAGCTACCCACGCCCTCTCCAATCTCCGGTCTTCTTGACTCTGTCACGACACCGGGCTCAGGTGGGGGAGGAGGAGAGAGTGCGGTAGATGCAGTGCAAGTCTAATATCCTTTAAAATAAATCACGCGTAAGTCACCGTTCCAGCACCACTCTTCCGTGGAATATACGGTGGAACTCGTCATAGTCGATTGTCAAACTGTTGTCGTCGTGTATAAGGAGCATTAATAAATAGACAGATAAGATGTTTTATTATTGAACATTTAACACTTAAAACTTGGGAAACTTTTTAAAACCACTTTCTTCAAGTATTAGATTTGTAGAAGACGTTACCTGCAGCCCAGTTGGGACAAGAAAAAAATATGTTTGCGCAGGTTTCCTTTGAAATATGTTGATATTTATAAGAGCATTGAAAATCCATGGAAAATTTTCATATTAAATAAGTAGTCATTCTCAACGAGCGTTATTTTTTACAGGCAGTCAGAAAGAACTTCATTTAAAAGCTGGTATCCTGATGTGCTGCTGCCAGATAAGTTGTATTACAGACGTACGTAAATAACTTTTTCGAATCGAAAACTAATTTCGTAATTGTAGTTAAAAATTCATGAGGTGTCAAATCTACAATGAACACACCAGAACTGTTGTAATGTTACCAGTGGTGCTGACAAAACACAATGACTGATTCCGGGACAAAACCAAGTTTAAAGGATCTACTGACAAGACGGGACGTCCCCAAACAAAGCAGCATTCCTTCCATGCCGTCGCTAAGCGCAACAGAGGCAGAGCAAGGCAAAACAATTGGCTGACCAGCAGGACAAAAGAAATCCTAGGATAAGCAGCTAGACCTGAAGGGAATAACTTCATTACAACTGCCAAGACAGCCTCTATGGTCCCCTATCCCTATGCACTGCGTCGCTGCCCAGCTCAGACGGCACAAATCATAGACCCTGAAGCAATCGGGTGAAGCCCACAAACTGCATTTCCGACCACTCAGCTATTATACGTGAGGAAACCAACAATAGGCTTCTGCAAGTGGGATACTGCTGACTAGGGCAGGGCATTACATGTCCGTTGGTAGATTTTTAGGCGATTCTATTCTGACCGTACTCCACAAGATATGGTGGCTTAAAATCTCGAACATGCTGATCTCTCCGTCTCAGAATATGTAATGGCAAGACATAGGAATAGGAAATCTCCCTGGCCGTACAGGGCTCTGATTCTCGTGTTTTGATTGCGTAATTCTCAGGATAAGTACCGCGAGGGTGCAAGAATCCAACCACTGCCACCCCTATACAACCAAAAGCAAACTTGATACTCTTTAACAGTAGCGAAATACCGGTGAAACACAGGTCTGGGCTTTTGGCTCGTACCAGTTATATCAATACGGTTGCACATGTAACCCCTAAAAATTCCATTTTTGTCGATGGTGATTATTAGTGCCGACAACATCTAACTTCCACCAGTAGGCCCGCAGTTAATGGTTGCGCACAAAGCACGCACTGGCCTGGCCTGACACCTCCGGAGTAACCGTAAGGTCAACATAACCAGTGTACATCGCACATCGTCGCCATTCTAGGCACCTCCGCATTCATCCAAATGGACCCAGTGAGTGTACCGACAGTTTGACCATCGTAGTCCGAGGATGTGCACCGTATGCTCCGCTGCATAGTGGTGCATGAACGGTGACTGGCGCTGGATCATAGTGAGAGAAGCCTTGCACAGAATCTATCTCACTCTTTCTTCCACTCCCCCATCTGGGCCTGGTGTCAAGACAGAGTCATGAAGACCGGAGACTGGACCACACCACGGAGAAAGCACTGGTTATCGTCCGATCGGAAGAGTACAGAAAGTGACCATCGAGAGTGCAGACACAGAGCAGAGTTTCGTACTTCGATCTCCAATCCCAATTACGTACCAACCTTGTTTATCACCTGCAAACCCACGACAGTACGAGTACTGGACCGATGGTTGAAATGTCGGTCTAAATCAGTCATGTCCACACTGTATCCACAGTAGCTCACTCAGTCGAGTCCACCGTGCACTCGGCATCGAGGCAGTCGCAGGACGGGGACTTGCACGTGAGTTAGTTTATAGTCATAGTAGACTTGTGCAGTATCTGTCACACGTTGTCCCTCGACCACCTGAGACTGGTGGCAAGACTAAGGCATCACGACTGGAGGCAGTGGTTGGTAAGACTAAACAACTCCCTTAACGCGTGCCATACAAACTCATTCTGCTATAGATGCATACGTAACTCCGATCGCTACAATGCCACCCATCACTTATGCTCACAGTTTCCCAAACACATTCAGCCGACATATTGCCCCTCCTGACCGTAATGATACTCACTGAATCGATTCATCACTCACGCGTCAAACCCACCGTCTAGTTCGTCAAAATCTGTAGTGCTGAGAGCAGTATGAAGCGGATGTGTGCACCACGCGTTAGAAGGAGGTCCAGAACATGTAAGTCATCGCATCCGGTTTCATAATTTCTAAACGAAAAGGCCACGCGAGTATGGACATTAAAGTGAGACCTACGCCCGTCATTCTTCTCAAAATACTACAAAACCTGATGGGCTTCGCACTATCAAGACGCACAAATAATTGACATGAAAGGGAGCCAGCTGATAGGATTGCTTGAAACCTCGGTGAGCCTCAAAACCCCCTCATTGGAACTTTGTACGCGTGAAGTTAGGAGCCAGATTGTGTGCTACACTCCTGCACTTGCGGCCATCTCCAGTCCCTTTGTCGCCTCGGAGATACTTATACAGACGTCAGACCATGGACTTTGTGTCCTCGCCAGTCATGTTACGCGACATACTCGCCTGTTGCGCCTTCAGGTTCACTCTTGAGCCCCGCTAGCAGCCTCATAGCGGTTAGGATATTGTGGGCCGAAAAACAAAGAAAATGGCGAGTAAAATAGTCATTACTGGTTTGTTAGCCATCATCAGCCCGCCATACCCAATCCCAGGTGGTGCACCACACGAGACTCCAAAAGCTCTAACCCACTGCGTCACGTGCTCGTTGTCTTGTCACTTGCAGTCTGGTAAATTGACAGTGGTAATGGGGCGCTCACTAGTCGTGTTTCACTGTCTCGAGCCCCACCAGCCACCGCTAAGCGGTTAGTAGCGCAAGTCTAAGGCACTGTAATTGAATGCCTGGACCAGCCAACACTGCGTAAGCGACGCAGGACAGTGGCTTGGGACGTTGAACTACCGGTATGCTGGTTGTCATAATTCCTGCATACGATGCCGGTCTGCGTTTTTTTTCAATCTTTTCCGAGCTTCACACAGTGGGCCGAGATACATTTGTTGGAAAAGCCCGTTTGCCTTCTTCAAATGGATCAAATAATTAGATGATTGTTTGGTAGGCCTTGCCTTAAATACCTTACACTAGGTGTTGACTGAATAGCAACTTCCCGACTTGAATATGCTCTTAGTGTGTTTAAAGGTCCTAAACAGCACTTAATTCGAAAAACTTATTTCCCATCTGACCTAGTAGAATAATGGTTGTAAAGCGTTTTTCCTGCAACATGGGAGCCGTCCCTTATCAACCACCCACAACTTGGACCTCAGGGATTCTAGCTAAGAAAAATAAGGCGATTTCACTGGTTAAGCGCCCAGCAGTAGTTGATGAATAGAAAATTGCAACTTCCAAGACTGTGTGTCTTTTAAGTCAGACATTCCAGACTGTAGTTGGATGTGGATTATGCACTTGAAAACGCTGATACTTATGGAAAAAAAGCATAGCCTACTGTTTTTCATGCTGATTTTACAAAAAAATAAATGTTGGGGGTGAAGGGTGGCCTCGGTGAAGTACTCACAAGTAGCGTCTTGTGTCCAGATAAGTGTTTTTTCTTGAACTGAACATGCTGTGTTCTGCCATAACAAGGGTTTTTTCGGCAAGTTTACGTTGAGAAACAACCATACGAAGATGCACCCTATGTGCTGTGCATAGTTGGAGATGAGGTACATGTTAAGTGCTGGTTGCTGGAAGAACCAACGGGAAGAGGGAGAGTCACAGAAGAGTTGGTGGTGACGAGAACACATCCGTGATTTCACTTCTTAGATTCCTCAAGGCCAAGCCAATTGCCTGTAGTCCTTCTGCACAACAACGAGGTCACAACACAGATCTAGTTGTGCATTTGCAGTCCTCGATAGGAAAGAGAGAGAAAGAGAGAGAGAGAGAGAGCAGACTGGCATCCCAACCGCATTTCTTTTCTCTCTTTACCACAAAAAACATCCTGTTATCGACTTTATAGAGCAGACTGGCGTCCCCCCGCATATTTTTTCTCTCTTTACCACAAAAAAACATCCTGTTATCGACTTTATTGAACGATAAATTCCATCCACCTCGAACCAGATCTGCTGAACGGAAAACCCGAAAAACCAGCCAGCAACAGTCACTGAGGGTCCTCAATCTTGCATCCACAACCCCTCCACTCTCCACAAAATTGACTTTTTCCAATGCCCCTCATTTGAAACATACCACCGGATGCTGCCCGCGATTATTTGCCCCCTAAACAGTAGACTGCTATCCCTCTAGCCAGTTGCAACTGATTCCTGTAGGCGCTCTAACGCTTAACTCCCGCATACCAGACGAAAGAAGTTACGTGAACGAGGACGCACAAATGCAGGCGCGTGCATGATTCATCACGCTGCTAAAGGCAATTTCTTTCGTGTGTAGGTAAATTCGCTCAATAGCTGATCAGTACCGAACGATAGCTTCCGAAACTGTAGCAAAGCACAAAAACGGCTGGATCCGGCTTACGGTCAGCGCTAAAATGAGGTTCAGAAGCCCGGTCAGGACGTTATGGACACCAAATGCTTGCTTTGAATTGTGCCACCTTGTCTGGAAAGCAAAAAATTAACAGCTGATGCGAAACTCGAAAGCGTGGACTTGACGGCACGAAGATTTTGGGGGAGGGAGGGGGCATTTGGTTTGTAAATATTCGCGGGATCGTGAGGCAGAAGCACTTTATGAAGAAATAATTTCTCATTGTGCTGCAAACCGTGTGTGCGTCAAAATCCTTATTGGCGGAATACCAGCGCATTACGTAACAATTTTGTAAATATTTAGGGCTTACATCGTTGCATAGGGACCAACCGATAGCCCGATCCATACATACATGAGAGTTCAACCGTCGTAGTCCGACGATGTCCAAAGTATGCTCCATGGGAGGGTGGTGCAGGGATGGTGACTTGCGCGTGATTTAGATTTAGGTGATATTAGCCTTGTGCTGCGGCTACCGCACTCTCTCTTCCTCCCCCACCAGAGCTCGGTGTCAAGACAGAGTCAAGAAGACCGGAGATGGGAGAGGGCGCAGATGGCTGGCGCGGCCGGAGCCGCCCTTGGCGTGCCCACCACACCTGGCTCGGATCCCACGGAGTGGGAGTGCCATAAAGGCCACATTTAGAAGGAGCCATTGCAACCTGACTCTCAGTCCACCAGTCAGCCACTCCACACAAAACACACATTGGGCTGAACACGCGGTCTGAGTTATCCCGTCAGTTGGCAACCTTCCAAGCCACGGCTTTAAGCGAACCGTGATAGTTTCAAGCGCTTCACATTGTTTATAATGAGGAAAATGCGCTGAGCTGTCGACCTCACTCTCTCCCCCACCCCCACAATCAGACTACTGTCCGAGTCAGTCAGTTGTCTGATGTGGGAGTGGGCGCATTGGCTAATAGGTCGGCATATACGTCTTCGCGCGCCACAGCACGACCTGGCCCCCACAACGCACACACCAGGATTCACTTACTCAGGGGATGTGGAGGAGCCATCGCCGTCTGACTCCCAGTCTACTGGTCAGCCACTCGACACACACAGCACATACACTGGGCCGACGGCGTGGTCTGGTGTGAGCGTCAGATTGGCAGCCTTCCATGCCATGGTTTCTCGAAAACCATGATGTAATCAGGTATTTGATGATGGTGAGAGCGTTGTCTATGTATTGGTGTAGGTAGTGTGTGCTGATGTAGCTTAGCCTCCGGTAGTTTATCGCAGGTTGTCGTGGAGGCGCATGTGTCCTAACAGGCCCATGTGGTTTGTCAATGTGCGGAAAAAGTGATGGCAGTGAAGGCGGCGATCTCTGCTGTGCTTAGAATGCCTGTTTGTTCCAACACTTTCGTGTCCGGTATCCTGTCTTGCCATGTCAGCTTTAGTATTCCGCGAAGGCAGCTGAGGTGGAAGTGGTTGAGCTTCCGTGCCTGCTTTTGGTAGACAATCCACGTCTCCGCTCCATACAGCAGCGTCGGCAATATGACAGCTTTGTAAATCCTGAGTTTGGTGCTGAGGTGGAGACCATGTCGATTCCAGAACACGTTCTGAATGCGTCCAAAGGCTTGGCTGGCTTTGGCGATCCGATGGGCGATCTCATAGTCGACTTTGGTGCTTCGGGAGAGATTGCTGCCCAGGTACGTGAAGGTATCCACAGATTTCAGTTGGGCACCACTGACATTGAGGTCCGCCATGCTTGTAAATCCCAGCAGGGATCGCGTCTGAGCCAGGTGCTTTCCCGCTGGAGAGTTGCTGCACGGCTCTGATGGTTTCTTGGAGAAAGGGCGGGAGATCAAGGTCGGCGTTGATTTCCACCTCAGACAGGCGATTGATGGAGGCGTTGGAGAGGGTGGAAGGCTGATTGAGAAGGCTTTGGAAATGTTCTGCACATCGCGTCCGGATTGCATATTCTCAGTGCGTAGCGTCCTCCGTTGGCACTGAGTAGAGGGGCGGCACCTTTGACGGGAGGTCCGTAGACAGCCTGGGTGACAGCGACGATGTTCTTCCATTCGTTTTGGTCCACGTGCACTTGGATTTTTTCGGCTTTGTACGTCATCCAGGCATCCTGCATTTCCCGCAGCCGGTGCTGTACAAGGCGGCGACTTCGGTAGAAGGCTGTCTTGTTTTCAGCGGTAGGGCAATCGACGTAGGCTTTGTGCAACTGGTTCTTCTCAACGAGCAGAGCGTTGATAGCTGCATCGTTGTCATCAAACCAGTTTTGGTGCTGACGACGTGCGTGACCGAGGACATCCAGGGTGGTGGATCAGATGGTGTCCCTCAGCTGACACCAGCGGTTCTCCACGGAGATGTCCGCGTTAGCGAATGGAAGGTTGCCTAGACGGTTGGCCAGTTCGTTGCTGAAATGGAGATAGTGAGCAGGCATATTCAACAAAACAGTTTTCAACTTACCTTGTGGTCGCTTACCTTGGGGGTCTTCTGCGTGGTTGCAGACATAGCCTCATCTTGGAGAGGACAAGGCGTTGATCCTCCATCTGTTGGCAACGGGGATCGCCTTTGTCCCCAGCACGTCCTGTCGACCTTCCCATCGGAAGAGAACATAGTCCAAGAGATGCCAGTGCCTCGACCGTGGGTGTACCCAGGTCACCTTTTTTCCACATTGGAAGGCGGAAGAAGGTGTTGGTCAGCAGGAGACGGTGTTCCGCGCACGTTCACAGAAGAAGGAGGCCGTTATCGTTACAGCTACTGAGACCGTGGGGACCCAGCACTCGCTGCCAGGCAGCGTGGACCGTCCCGACGCGGACGTTGAAGTCACCAAGGACAATTAACTTTTCCACCTTTGGTAAAGTCGCCAGCAGGGCGTGCAGGTCCGCTTAGAATTTGTCCTTCACCGCAGCAGAGCTCGTCATTGGGGGAGCGTAGGCGCTGATGATGGTGGCGAACTGGTCTCCCCGAAGAGGCAGGCGGAGGCTCATCAGGTGATCATTCAGACCCTGCGGCAGACAGGGCAGAAGTCCAACGATCTCTGCTGTGTGTTGGTGCTCCAGACACTGGTTCAAAAGTCTCTGTACGATGGATTCACAGGTGACTGACCAGGCCGATGAGTGAGGTGAATGCGCAGTCGCCATGAGGAAAGTTTAGGAGAGTCCCCATCGCTGATGGTGTTGGTGGTATAGGTAACAGGTGATGAGTATTCGGATGTGGTCTCTATGATGGTAGGAGTAATGGAATTGATGCCAGGATTGTGGGTGTGGGAGTCTGAAGGATGGTTGGAAGAATTTGACGTAGAAGTTGGAATTATCGGATTGTTTGTGCATTGCGTCCGAAGATGTCCAACCAGGCCGATTCGCGCGCGGAAGATGCGTCGACAGCGCTGGCAATTTGCCAGGGCCTGGGCATCGACGGTGTTAGTCCGGGGCGCAGGTGACTTTCATGCCGCTCTTTTGGCCTTGGCGGCGGCGATCCGGCTGGCCTCATATATTGCTGAACCAGTCTTCACTGTCCTTCTCCAAGCCGTTCAGTTCCAGGCGAGGTCCTCCCAGATCGCTCGTCGTCCATTCTTACCAGGTGGCCGCTCCATCACAGTTGCACTTGCATCAGAATGGTGCTGATGCTGAGGATGCCGGTCCGCTCTAGGACTTCCGTGTCCGAGATCCTGTCCTGCCAGCTCAGCTTCAGTATTCTACGGAGGCAGCTGAGATGGAAGTTATTCAGCTTCCTGGCTTGGTTCGAGAAGATGGTGCAGGTCTCCGCTCCCTAAAGGAGTGTCGCCAAGACGACGGCCTTGTATATCTTCAGTTTGGTGTTCTGATGAATACCGTGGCGATTCCACACGGAGGCCTGCAGTCGGCCGAAGGTCTGACTAGCTTTGGAGATCCATTGAGCAACCTCAGCATCGATTCTCGTGTTGCATTACATCGTGCTTCCTAGATAAGCGAAGGTTGCTACTTTTTGAGTTTAACACCGTTGACATTGATTCGGGGAGCATTGTATTCCTTGCTGGGTGGCGGCTGGTGCATGACAACCGTTTTGGCTGTACTGATGGTTAATCCGAAATTGGTGCAGCCTGCGGCGAAGAGGTACATGCTCATTTGCATGTCCTCCTCCGTCACGGTGCTAAGGGCGCAGTCGTCCGCGAAGAGCAAGACATGAACTGTAGTCCTAGACACATGCGTTGAGTATATATATATATATATATATATATATATATCCCAGGCCGAAAATGTGACTCCACTACGTAGATGATACCTTCGTAGTCATAAATAACTGCGAAGTGGAGCGGCTGGATTGAGGTCTCAATTCACTAGCAAAGGAGAAACAGGCGACATCCTCTCGTTTCTCGACGTCACTGTGGAAAAATTGAGTGGTGGCAAGCTCCCAACCAGCGTCCACAGAAAAGACTTAAATGCCGAAATAATCCTCAACTATGGGAGCAACCATCGTGTGGCCCACAAACGAAGCTGCGATCGAGCGCTTTTTCACCGCGCCTTCCGTTACTGTAACAGCGAGTATCTACTTAACAAAGAACTTGCCTATTTATACCAACCATTCCGATCTAATGGATATCGGTTAAGCTTCGTGAAAAACTGTCTCCGAAGTCACAGACAAACACAAAATCAGAGTTCTGATGTAGAAGTAGTACCGAGGAAATTCCATTCATTGCCATACACGCTGGGCATTTCGGAAACGGTCGCCCGACAATTAGACTGATTTGGCATCTGCATCTCTCAAAAGTCAGCGTCCTCCCTGCGGGCAGCACTATCACGTGTTTAAGATCCCGTACCCAAAGAGCAGCAAACCAATGTTATTTACCGCATTCCACGTGCGAATTGCTCTTGCGCTTACGTAGGCTATACAAGCCGACGACTCGGGACCCGCATAAATGAACACATGCTGCCCACCCGCCGACACGATCCCTTGTCTCTCATGTCTGCGCACGCCGTTGATTGTGACCACAGCTTCAATTGGGAGGGGACTGAAGTGGTCGTCATGGCTAGCACCAAACAGGCAAGCAAAGTCCTCGAAACTTGGCCCTCCGTCGCAAACAGTATCAACCGCCACGTCGATCTGGATGCGCATTACGAAGATCTGCATGCACGGTCCACTGACTTGTGAACACCTTAAAACAACAACTGCCTATCCATGCTCAGCCAAGTGTAACCTCACTGATGCTGCACCTCCCGCCACGTGACTTACTAGCAAAACTTTAGCACCCCTCTCCGCACATGCGACAGCTATCGTAACACGATTCACAGCCACCCCCCCCCCCATGATCTCAGTCTGTCGATGTAACCTCTCACTTCTCATTTCATCTGACGACGGGTTGGTGTAACTATCTTGAAAATTCACGAGTAAACGTCGATTTTCCAACGAGCATTCTTTCTTCATTTATCATCTCGGAATGCACACTACCTCAACTTAAACGCCGGGGCCCTATTGAGATGGCAACATGTTTGGCACTCAATAATGTCATCACTTCATTCAGCTCCCCCCGGAGCTCGCCTTCACCGGCCTTAACTTGACAATGGCTCAATCGAACGACACGCTGACCACCACTGATTAACTTATTGACACATTGCATTAACAATTCCACTCTGATAAGCGGGATCGTGGGTTTCTGCAGAGGCCGGCGAGGGATAATGCCCCGATACAGTGGGGACGCGACGGGTTGAGCAGCAAAGTTAAGGGTAACTAAGTGCCCACACCGGTGCTCAACCTTGACTGCGGCGTCGGTAAAAAAGCAGCCATTCACCTCGCAGTCACGTGATACAGAGCGCATATGGCCAGCTTAGAGGGCGGATTTTTAACGTCGCCGCCGACGGAGTTTACTATTTCAGCCCAATATTTTCTATGGTCAGCATCGCTGGTGGTTAGCCACCACCAGAGCTCCAATTCGACCTGTTTTAATTCCCCTTAAGCACATGAGAGCACAGGGGCAGCATAAAAGAGACGGCTACTGATCGGGACATCTTAGGCCCTACTACCATCTTCCACCGTGTCCAACAAAGACACGGCTTCACATCAAATCGTATGCATATAACTTTTTCCATCCTCGCCAAAACATCGGAACAAGCCTTGTTAAGAATCTCCATCAGGACCGTCTTGGATACATTCACCAAGGGATGGCATAATAGGGTTTTTGGTGGCCTCTTTGTGTGGGAGTGGGCGCAGGATCAGCTTCTGAGAAGGATATGGAAGAAGGCGAGGTGATAATGAATCGGGACACAGGACAGGCCCTCTCACAAAACACACAAACAGCGCCGCCCAAACGATAGGGGGGAGAGGGACACAGCCAAGAGGGGACTAGAAGACGGAGGGGTAGGAAGAAATCTGTTGGCAAAACTTTCGGGCGACGAAACCGCGGGAGCAGTGAATTTCATTCAAGGGGGTGCTGTGGGGAAGGGGTGAGTATGGAGGAATGATTTTGTCTGAAAGGTCGCGGTGAATGAGGGCCAGACGGTTCATTGAGATGCGCACCAAGTAATTACAATTAGGTATCGGCACAAGAAAGGAGATCTCTTTCAAGAAAAAATGCTGTCTGCTGCAGGACGAAGAAAATGTTCCAGCAAACACACACACACACACACACAACTACGCAGAAACGAACAGGGTAGTTAAGCCAGTTAACTGAGCGCGGGTGCAGAGACGAACACGCTTTTCCGCCGGAGAACACACATTAAAAGAGTGAATGTTTAGGGAGCAGACAATCCTGAAAGTAGTCGAGTGCACGAATACCAGACGAAAGAAAATGATAAAACCATCACAGGCACGGTAGGGCTCGTCGTGCCGCATGACAGAACGGGCAGAAATACAACTTGTCCTCGTGGGACACGACAGCCCGAAGGTAATCCCTCCAAGGCAGATATAGGGATGATGGAGAAGACAAATGCAGCCTGCCTCAGAGAAACCAGACAATCGCGACTCACGCACCCCGTGTAAGCATGTGGGGGTGGGCGTGGCGGTGTGGGAGAGAGGTTAACTGTGGCAGCAGTGACACCCAGCAGTGAAACAGGAAGTTGAATGGGGGGCGGGAAAGGATACTGAATGAGAGGGTAGGCCGGGAAAAGTGTGCAATGTCATTCTCAATGCAATGGCTTTTCAAGGGCACGTGTGGTCACTTCTATTCTCCATCACCACCGCACCTTTCCTCTTAATTCTTGCCAGCACGACGGGACAGCCACTCTACGCGGCAATTTGAAATGAAGGTAAAAGAAGGGGACATTGTAACAGGGCGAGGCCGCCACTGTCGGTAGCAGCTAATGTCTCCTGCCCTGCTGAAGTTTGCTGCTTATCTCCTCTTCTTGGCGCATTTCTCTTCGCCAGATGGACACTTTGTCTGCAATGGAGCAAGAGTTATCATGCTTAATGGCAGAAGACTTCAAAAAGAAGGGAAGAAGTAGATGGTTAAGCAAGGTGGAAGAGGTACCTTTGAGCGAAGACAAAACACCAATCTGGGTAGTCAGCAGTTGTTCTAGCCGAGAGGCGTAGGCTGTATTGAGAGAGAAGAAATATTTAGACGCAGTATTAAAAGACAAACTGTGTTGATTTTAAAGGTCACATAGGTGCAGGCAGTCGTCTTAACGACTGATATAAACTAAAGACACTTTAGCGAATGCCGAAACTCAAAAGGTTATCATCCCTACTCAAAAAAACTTTGGCCAGCCGCACGGCGTCAAAAAATGGAAAGCACCGACTACACGCTAGTAGTGACACTACCAACCAGTTCAGCTCTCGCGTTACGGGACACACTCGTTTTGGTGGTGGTGGCCCCACTAACAGCCACCCAGCCTCTAACATTGAAAATATCCACGATCGCAACCGACAGGATAATGAGCCCATGTCTCGACGGTTAGAGCGCTGGACTTCTAACCAATTTATCGGGTGTTGCGAAACTTGAGGTTGGGTATGGCTGGCTGATTACGGCTAATAAATCAGAAACGGTCATTCTAATCTTTCTTGTCTTTGTCGGTTTCGTTAGACTGGTTCACTTCTATATAATGACAAAACGAACCAAAATAGCCAATTATAAAGTTGGTTGGAGTGGATGTATGAAAACTCTATTTTCGGGAAGAATGCCTACAAGTAAGACGACGATGGCCGGTAATAATAAAACTAATAAACTTCATCAGCACCGCTGCGAATTTCCCGCAAAAACACGGTAATTTAGGTTGAAAATGAGATTGCTATCTCAAATTTGCAAGAAAATTTCCTTTATATAAGATGATTGGTGGAAAATAGGTAAACTTGACACGAACACTTTGAAATGACTCGACCTTAGGATAGGGTTAAAAATTTCAAATCAAGCTGAAAGCCCCTGGGTTGAAATTCTACAGGGACAGAGAAGATTCCGTTGGGGAAAAAGTCTAATTCGATGGAAAAAAGGTGGACCGACTCACATTCGACATCATATAGGACATTGCCCGCCACCTTCTTTAGCCGGAAATGTTCACTCGTCCACTTTGTCATGAGCTGGAGGATCGAGGAAAGTGAATGAGATGAAATGAGTATTGAAGTATTGATGAAGTATCAAAATATCAGGTAATGCCATGGGGTACTGCGCCCATTATTTTACACGAATTTAAGAGGCTTGAAAGGTACATAGGCTGAAATAGGACTTGAATCGGTATATTTGATTGAAGCTGAGCAGTTTATTTGTACCCTGCACAATGCAGCCGCTTCAAATCATGTTTGAAAAGCTCAGAAAGCAACCGAATAATTAACTTCTCTCCTGTTATCAGCATTCATAAAGGATTTACTAAACATTTGGGAATTCAGTTTTGACAGTGAAGTCTAAGTACTGGGTTGCTATCAAGTTACAAAAACAGAATAACTGGAAACTCTTAGGATACTTTTTTGCTTCCAGAGACGACTGAATATGTGATATTCAAGTTACCTCTTCAGTGTTTTTTTCCGGCGGTTAATTTTGAGCCACTTGTGAGGCAATACGACTGTTCCTTGCAACTCAAAGAGTCTTTACCGGACGGTCTGATTCCGTAGCATTTAACTTATACTCTAACTTAGCTGACAAAAGCCTAAGTCGCAAAATCTATGAGCTCAGCGAAGGGTAAGAGAAGAAAGAAATTTCTCCAAAAAACGAAAGTAGGGAGGAGTGGGCGACGGACGGAGAAACACGTCAAGTTAAACATTCGACCGAGAACGTGAGCGGTTTCTTTAGTAGACTCAACGCTAAGCGAAATCAGATCCTAAGAAACTTCTTTTTGAATAAAGCTTAGCCAGTCAGATATATAAATTCGATCTTTTGCACCAAAATGCAAACTCGAAATACCTCACTATTGTGAGCTTAAAAGGAGCGGGGAGCCAGCCGAGAGCACTGTTATAATTCAACCTCGGGTGGTGCGACACCTGGGTTGGGTATGACTGGCTGACGAGGCTAATAAGCCAGAAATGTCCATTCCAGTCTCCCTTGTCTTTGCCGGCAATATTCATCTGCCTATTCTACTACTAGCCGCTGTGCGGCTACTGGCGGGGCTCGAGAGTGAGCCTCAAGGCAGAGTGGAACGAGTGGGTTCCGTTAGCGATCGGTGAGCGTGCATCAACGAATGCAATTCAACAGATTCCTTGGGATGGAGCGCCGAAGGTATACCAACACACGTCGAGCAAAGCACGACCGGCTAGCCTAGCTGCTGTACATTTGGCGCGCCCAGGGTTTTCGGAAAGTGGAACTGCCTGCAACGAAGGCTGGCTGCGAAATAGACAAACGGGAACCAGCAGCGACAGTGTGACAATGGCACCGAGGGCTGGGATCCAGTACACCGGTTCTCCTATAAAATTACGGGGATTCCAGGCACGCAGCCGTGGCATACCACTCACGAAGGCCCAGTAAACTTGTTTGTCACTGCTTTCCGGTGGTAAGGGTCAAATGTGCTATACCGTTAGAAGGGACAACCGTAAAAGAGCAGTTTCAAAAACCGTATAAAATTTAGAAAAATGAAGCATACAACTGCCGCAGCGACACCGTAGAAGATTATGGTAGTGGATGCCATCTTAATTAACTAAAATTAATGACTACTAATCATCACTGGTAGAAAAAATGACGCCAACTCTGAACAATATTGTGAGCTCCTAAAAAAGTGGATTGTTGGCCAGGATCAGACACCAAAAAAAGCAACGACGTCTAGAAAACTGATGAGCTGTTGTTGGCTAAGCGCTCAAACCCTAAACCATAGGGTTCCTTTAGGTTCACCATATGCCCCAATAAGATAAGAAGAAAATTGGCAAAATGTTGTGGCAAATGACTAGGTTATGCCGTTAGGATTGCAGAAATGACACTCACGTCGCAAACGGTGTTATGATGATCGCAGACCTCTTCTTCGAGGCGCTCGATATGACTGACCACCTCGTGGAAGTTTAGGAGGTCTTCCGTCACTTCACCGTCCTGTGAGGAAAAAAAGGCTTAAATACATGCGAATGCGAATGCACAACGTTAAACAGTGTTTAAAGTCTTATGATGAAATTCCCCCCCATAGTTTCCCTTCAACATGGATTTCGGGATATTTTGCATATGGAGAATATGGATCCTAAACTGGACGGGGTGGCAACATTTTGCCAGTTGTCATGCCGAAGACCTTGTATAAAAATGGACCTCCAAAATTAAAAATATCGGTTTATGCAGCAGTTTATTTTCCGGACCCAGTAGCAACGGAAAGAGCATTTAAATTAACATTCTCAAAAAATGCCATCGAAGGCTTCACTCAAGCTATCTTCCCCTACAGAGAGCGCTTCGATATACTGGACAGCTCCTTGAAAATAATCTCGTATTTAACGGACAGGAAACGTAATGAGTAACTGTGCCAGAGTACGAATTAGCAGCATACGTGCACAATACCAAATCCTATCGAAATCGGCACTGAAGGGCGACGTACCGTGTGGTACGAGTCACATAAGGGATCTATATCAACGTTCCCGATATAAAGAACTCCGGGTAAATTTAACTGGTACCTACCACTGGTACAGGATGTGACACATGGAAGAACACGGTTATTATTGCGATGCGAACACGCATTGAAAATTCCAGAAAGCATCCCGAGTATTACTTAAGAAAGATGTCAACAGATGAAATAACTGACGGTCCGACGGCAACCGATTCTTCTTACGGCGGCCTTTATGGCACGTCTAAAACAGGTAAGATTGGATTTTGAAGAAGTTTTGTCGGTGTGTATGTGTGTGCGCGCGCAGTGACCAGAAAGTGCATAACACGCGTAGGCTTGAATAAAACTCAGTTAGCCACTGCGCAAACTCACATCTCAAACTGTCCGGACTCTGTTTCGACCCTGGAAGTGTGGATGTGGAAAATAGAGTGAAACGCAGGTTGGGCAAATCACCCTTGCTACGTGCCCAAATCACAGCCATGCCATAAACAACTACAGTGTTGGTCCTTTTTACTTGCGAAAGAAGGACTGATATTAATGGCCGAGTTGGTGTTAATTACGCGCTATCTTAAAAGGCACTGGATGTTACAGGACGCAGAGAATGGCATCTTTATGAGAAACCCAAAAAAGTAGTAAAGTTACAGTCAGCCTTCTTCATTCAGCGAGAACCGAGAATCACTGCGTTGTTGACCGTCTATGCAAAAGTACAATAAGGAGGGAACCTGTCGGTGGGGCGTACATTGGCAGAACGAAGCATGGCAAGATCATCTTCGTCGTTGCCGTTGTCATCGCTTATGTCTCGTTCTTCAACAACGGCACGAGGCACAGACAGTTCAGTAGCGACATCGTAGTAACCGGAGCCTGAGCGACCGTTGTGGGAGGCGCCGGAAGGGTAACCTTGAATCGAGTCTCCCAGAGGACCGCGAGTAAACTGACGTCCAGTTTGAGCAGGAACACGACTAGAGGGGACCGCTGAGGAGTAGGTAATGTCCCCAGAGGCGGATCCGCCTTGGAGAGACAGATGGGACTTAGAGAAAAAGGAGCAAATACACAAGAGCAAACAGGGTAAAGCAAGGTCGCATTATACCGTTTTTTGTAAGTGGCGACCGTGCGTTAAACAGACCCAGTCTGCAAATTTAGGCCCACGGCCATAATAAGTTACTTAAACTTGATGTCTGTCTAAAGCATTAATACCACCTACTTCCAAGGACTCGGTAACATAGTCGTGAGTTAGAACTGAGAAGCTGCAAAAGTTATAGACAGTGACGGCGCTGACGAATGTCCAAACAACTTACCATCTTAAGCTGGCTTAGTGTTCATTAAAAGGGGAGAAGTATGATCGATTGTATTACCTAACCAAATTCTTCCTAGTATTGCGACATTTTCCACCCGAGCTCCGATTTCCGCCTTGCTTGCGCAAAAGAACACCGGTCATTATGTTTAACCGAAAGTTACCAGTTTCTGAATACCATTTGCAGTGAGGAGTACAGCGGTCACCGTCCTGCGTCTTCTTGGCAGGCTTAGGATGATAAAATAGGAGGTTGCTGTCGCCGTTTTCAAGGTTTATTCAAAGAAAACTGGTGTCTACGTTCCAGCGACGACGACCTAAGAGGCCAGCTCCTCGGGTATAAAGACGCTACAAATCGCCTCTTCTTGCATAACCACATACGCAATCTCGACATAAGTTCAGCAATGTTCATACTATTCGCTTCATAAACTGATATTCTGACAAAATCACGGCAGATAAAGTACTGAATGCATCGGTACGAACAAAATACCGACAGTTTTATAGGGCATTGTAATTAAAAGCCTACCTGTTGAGCAGCTCTGACCGGCAGGACCCAACTCTTTCACCCTGAGAAGAGAATAGAAGTGTCAAAAGGAGGGAGGGATGGTAAAATAAGCTTGCGATGGTTCGGAGATGTACCTGTCTGCGTAGCGGAGGGTATTCAGAGTGTGTTCACAACAGGATATGCCAGGCGAAACCATGGCAATCATGCAGGTACGCGACCGGTCTCCAATGAAGGAGTCACGCAAGACCTGTGTCAGCTTGCTGGCTCGGAAAGGCAAGTGGGTACCCTTTCTACCCAACGCCCGGATACATTCCTATTTCGGGAGAAGAGAGAAAGGAGTAAATAAGAGAATGCCAGCCAAAATTGACAACAGTTGTCTTTAAAAAAATCCGTATGTATAGGCCTGGGCAGTTTCAGTATGCGAAAATTCACAGACGAGGTAAAAAACGTCCAAGTTACCTTGACCCGGGGGTCAGATCCCTGTCTATAAATCGGTTGGGCGTGTAGGTGTTGCCCTTCGACCTACCGTCAATAGCTCAAAATATCTGACATTTGCATGCAAACTAAACTGTTGCTACGATTAATACAGCTGTACAAAGCCTGCGGAGTGACCATGGCAACGATCTCCTGCATTTATCCAGTTCAGAAAAACCGACGGGCTAACATATTCAAAGTTTCCTTAGATCATAGGAGATCGTGCGCGCAGGCACAAATTTGCATTTCATTCCACGTCTCAAACATTCCACACTTTTCATCCTGAACGAGTGTGGGACACGGGGTAGCAGGTTTTAAATACTAGAGGCAACTACAGTGTCCAAACGTGACAAGTTCAAAAGTCTTTAGAAGTGTAACACCTGCTGGGACGCAACCTAGTGTGAAAAAAGGCGCCACCTCATTAGTTTCCCGGATTTTTTTGAGAAGTAAGTTAATATCAGTCCCAAGAAATACTAGAAAACCTTCATAAAAGTACGGAGGGCGGGGGGAGTAAAACCAGTCCTCTTCAGGTGATGCGTTCCACTTCACCACGTTAGCTGACGGTTCGTTGACATTAAGAAGAGGAAATTAACAATTTGTTCAATTCTAACCTTGAGCGCGAGCAAACTCTTGTTGATCTCGGCGCCCTCCATCCGGGTAATCCTATCAGAACTGCTGGTGTCAGCACCGCGTTCATTGCCAGCGAGATCAATGAGAGAGAACTTGCCGAACAGTTTGTTTGACGTGCGTTTCTTCAAGATGAGCTAGGAAGACAAAGGACAAGAATGGTATTGTAATAGCCTGAAAGAGAAGAGCAGCAAACTAGCCGCGTCTGATGATAGCGAAGGAGGCACGATACAAGGTTTGCCCATTGTGATGAACCGTGAAATCACAAATGTTTAGTTCAAGTGATAGGAATAACAGTGCAATCGGCACCTTTTGTAAATAAACAGGGAATTTTCAACTTGCGGACCCGAAAGTTCCTACTGACACATACTACTCTGAACAGTTTTATTGTTATTATTATTTTAATTGTCAACTAGCGCATACGGATATTGAAACTAAATAGTGAATGTGAACTGAAAGCGGCGATGCTTAGCTTCCAGTCGGGAGTATTTGCACCCAAATCGGTTGGAGAGAGTAGAAAGTAGAGCATACGTTATACGTCCACATTCTCTCTCCTCCTAAGGGCAGACAAGAGAGTGAGAGTGGCAGTTGCATTTAGAATCTGCTTCTGCTGCTAATGGTAACTAACTGTGTGAAACTGAATTGTCTGTGCTCGGCAATGACAGAAAAAAAACACAATGGCCCTATCCAAGCGAGTGGAGAGAAACATTAAGGCGTAGAAAAATTCTCAAATGTGCTACACTTTTGAAAGTGTGGAATAATATAATAACCTGAGAGACACCAAAACACCCCAGAGACGACGAAAAAAAACTGCAGTAGAAGACAGAAGAATTGTTTCACTTTGCAACAGTTGGCCAAATGAAGAACACATTTCAAGGGACAGTCGCATCTGAGTAAATTTAGGCACGACAGTAATCAAAGAGCATAGAGAGGGCAACAAAATGCCTGCCATCTAAAATACCACCCCAGTTATACAGCCTGGTAGAGGTAGTTATATGCTAGTAGCAAGCACAGTTGTCAGCCATAGCGGAATCTCCAAAAGACGATTTGGCGAGCATACGCGCAGCTTTCGAGAACTTCTCTTAAGGCCAGTGCAGTTGTAGGGAAACTTTGGAACGTAGTAGAAATTTAAAGCATGAAATCGATAATTTTCGTTCGTTTGCGTTGGTTGTCTGAGAGGTATGCATAGGGGGAGGATGATAAGAAACAGTGTGTTAGGCGGCAGTGAGCGTTCGGTAGAACCGTTCTAGGGGAAGGGGAGGACACAGCTGGTCGCATGCAATTAAGCGACCGTTGGCCATGCTAAGCGCAAAGCTTGTACGAGGTTCTTTTTTGCGCCCAAGACCGGCTTCTTCAACCTTATGGCAGTCGCTTCTGCTGCTGCTAGTAGACGTTGACCCAGTGGCTTGGGGTAGTTTGGTGAGACACGAAAAGCTTCGCTGGGATCCACACTACGCCCGGTGTCAAAAATATGTGCAAGGATGGCGCAGTTCATGCTCTTACCCTTTTCGCAGCGATGCTGGGAGGTGCGATCAATATAATCTGCTCCACAGGAGCAAGTAAATGACTAACAGACCAGGTTTTTGTATAGCAATAGAACCCTGTTCACTGAATTATTTAAAGTGCACGACAAGAAGCCAGGCGTCGGACTAGTTGATGCACACAAGACTTCTTGCATGGCCCATCAGCGAGGACTGGGAGAAATAGGTTTTACGCAATGAAGATCGGCTATGCCGGTGTCCTCTTGGCAGGACGGTAGGGCGGTGGATGTAATGGTAGCATCAATGCTGATGACCTGGCAGTCTGCTGGTTTGGACTCCGTTTTCCTTCCTCTTTTTAAATACAATGGTGTAGGCGCGACAGCACACTAAGAGAACAAATATTCTTAAGCGTTGGGAATACTTAAAATGACCAACAGCGACAGCTGACGCGCCGAATAAAAATAGGTCTTTGCAGTTACTTGCAAATGTTAACTCCCAGCGGCAAAATCTGTGACAAATGGATGCGCACTGAACAGGTCCAGGATGAATCATATGGATACAGGGCAGGACGCAGTTATGCAGCCGAAAGAGCTGAACGAACAAACCAAGCGAAGATCTGACGAAGGGGAATGCGGAATCAGAGGAAAATAAGTATGCGTGGTGTTATTATAAACAAGTCACTGACTTGATAAGTAAAAAGGTCAGTCACTGCCCTACGCCCGTTTCACACATGAGTGGTCTCTAAACCCACACGTAAGAGGTTTCAGTCAGGGAGTCTCGGATCTCACACTAGCAGTCTGAAGCTCGCTTCAGAGGACAGCCGAGCTATGCTGTTGACTGACAACTCTCAAAGTCGAGACTTTTACCACATGATGATAGGCCCAAACGCGTCAGGGTTATTACAGCGAGAAATTCACCGATCTGTTAAGAGGACAGGCATGTTAGAACTAGCCTTACTCGCTACCACCGCTCTCGTGGTCACCTGGTCGGTCGGAAACTACTTTACAGCTGGTTTGATACAGTGTTTGAAGTGAAATAAGGCACCGCAACAGTTAGGCGCCTACACAGAGTCCATGAAGCCCGAATAAAGTATGCTACAAGCCATTGTGGTCCAACGTAACAGTGCGACGGAAAACTAAATGCGCAAAATCCGCCAATCATGCACGTCGAGTAGCTGAGTGCAGTGATCACTCAGAGTAACCAGATCAAGGAAACTCTTGCCTGAGCTTTCGTTGTCTTAAGGCGCACTGAAGAGATTAGTGGTTAATGACAGCAATAGCAGCAAAACCGAGAACCGAATCGATGAACAGTAATGGCTTGCTTACATTCTCGATATCAATCTAACAGAGTATTAAGAGTGAGAGAACCGGGGTTAAAGAAGGGCGTTTAGTCATGCCAAACCAGGTATGTGTAGTTATCCCGAAAATACGGTTCCTATAGTTTTCGGGCACAATCGGAGTAAAATCTGATCAAGCCTACTTCTGACCAGTTATTTAGTAGTATCGATTCACAGCTGGTGACACACACTGGATAAATGGCCTTCCAGTAAACTCGATCCGGAAATCCAAAGCTGATCTCGTTGCATTCGCCTGAGAAAAATATGAATCTGCTCATAACTATAAATTCTTGGATTTAGGCTGGCCAAGAAACAATTTTTCCCGCATTTTGTCATTTACGGACAGGCGCGGGACACCTTCTATCCCATCCCCGTTACATCCGACAACACTTGATCAAAACGGAAAATCTCCGGGATTTGGCCGGATTATTCCTCAAAAGCATGCAGACTGTGTCGATAGGATATTATGACGAAAGGCCGCCTGAAGTCGGGGGGTGGGTTTGTTCAAAGTTTTGATAGAGCAGTAGCAGCGGCTGTCTCTAAAAGAACAAAAATAGCTTACCTGAAAGACGGCGTGAGATCGACTGGAATGTTGATTTGCGGAGGTTTGACCACTAGTACGTATGTCGGCCCCGTGACGTAGGAGATGAAGTACATCATCCACCGAGTGCACCGGTTCCATTCGAAGCCCAACAACTTGGACCTGATTCTTTCCATCTTCAAGAACCCTGAGCTTTGCTTTCTTGTTGAGCAAATCAAACACCTGATTGACAAAAAGACAGTATTTTTACTACCGCCCTTCGCGATAAATGTAAGCATATTACAGAAAACGTTATGGCCACTCACCTTGCCACTGTAAATCTCGAAGAAGGCGGCCTCCACAAAAAGGTCCTCGTGGGAGTACTTGGTGGCGTTTAGGTGGAAAACATCACGAGCTAAAACAAGGAACATTAAAAACCCGGTATATGTTATTGAAATGTGCAAGGGATAAGTTTTCTACATGTTACTGAACTAAACATACCCGCTAGTGCATAAATGCCGTTTGAGCAATCCTGTAAACCGCGACCCTGGAACTCGCCTCCCATGGTGTGTGTTTTTCCGGAGCCGGTTTGCCCGTAGGCAAAGCAAGTTGCCATGCCCCTCTCGAAAATACATTCTACCAGGGGTTGCGCGGTATAGCGATAGACCTGCGGGGAGGGAGAGATGATAAACATAGCATGCAGGACACCATTAAATTTGGAAGCAGTTGAGAAAAGCACGGCCTGTTCATGAGCTCCAGGTAAATGAACGGTCGCCAAGATATATTATCGAGAGGGTAGGGTGCTTTGCGGCTGTCAGGCATTTTTATTTTTAATTTCGCTTAAAGTTGCGGTTGAGTCATGGACGTCGCTAGTAAATAACTGGCAACTTCAAGCAAAATCGGCGCAGAGTAAAACTGCTGTCTAATGATTGGAATAGTCATCGTCACTGCGTGCCTTTTTTTAACAGGCATGCACATAAAGAAGGCGGGCCAGCGGTTGGATGAAAGGCTGCCGCATGTTGACAATGCATTGCCACTTGAAAGATAATTTGAGAGCAGCGAAGTGCGACGCGAAAAATATCAGAGAAATCAAACAACGTGCTGTAATGAGGCTTCATGAAATTCAGACTGACCGAGTAAGAAGGCGCTAATTGGCCAGTGTGGCCAGGAAATATGCTGTTTGGCAACCACAACCGGTAAATGTTATGGCTTTCAGAACATAGAATTTTGATTGTAGCAGCAGATGCTACATTTCGTGATTTTCGGGTGCAAATCAATTGGTCAGACATTCGAGTGAGAGCATAACGTAGTTGTGTGCAGTACGTACGTTTCTTGGCCTACCACTATATAGGTTTGACAGGAAAAACGTGCGCAAAATACTTTTTTTACGGACGACAAGGTGGAACACTCTGGGAACCAAAAAAGCTTCACTATGTACGGCGAATACCCAAAAAGACCTGATGGCTACACTAACCTCTAACAGAATAGAAAAAGCGCAAACGTGCCAGAGGACAACCAGGACAACTTTAAAATATGAAGAAACAGGCCCTAAACGCATCACGGTTACGCCTCCGTTCACAGCCGACTAGATTGAAAAAAAATTCCACCACGAGCGCAAGAACACGCTTGGCTGTAGATGAATCACAAAGTTACGTACGTTCGTTATGGTGACTAAGTGTGGAGGTTGTTACACAAGCCAATGTTTCAACGCTCCATAGGTATGGATGCACCAGACAGGCAGGCAGGTAGGCGAGCAGGAAAAGTTACATGTTCAGGAATTTTTTGCTCAATCAAAGCAGAAAGATCGAACATGAGCCAGGACTCGGAAATCACGTCTAATTTGAAAAACGAAGGGAAAAGGCGAGTAAAAAAGGTTTCGGTATGTCTCTGTCTCACCAGACTGCTCAGGCTCAACGTTAGACAGCCTTGCCAATAACAGGCTGGCCAGGAAACCGTTTAAACAACGGCGATTGCATCGGTCACCGGTAGCCAAAGCGCGCAACTAGGCGACCGAGAGAGGTATTGTTACTGCAACTGATAAGGAAGCGTCCGAGGAATGTGCGCAGAAGAGAAAAATGGTTGTCAAGAGGCGCAGTCATTAGGATCTCATATCTTCTTTATATCCTACGCTCAGACGACCTTAATTCGGATATTCTGTAGGCATGGCCTGCAGAAGCTTAAAACTAAGCACGAGTCGCAAAAGTTCCTGATGGTTGATTTTTGTTTATCCGTGGGTAAGACATTCTAAAAATAAGATAATACAGTCTAGGAAACTGGCGTAGCGTAAAAGATTTTTTCCAAAAAGACCACAAACTAGAGTAGAAGACTTATATTCCTGCACACGATTCAAAGGCCTCAATATAGCCAAACTTTGTGCAATATCGCTCGCTCCTATCCAAAGAAACGAAAGAAATTAATTGTTTTTTAATCGGGTAAGACGCTAGAATAGAAAGGCCCCTGCCCAAGTAATGCAGATAGTTTTCCGTTGAATTCCAGAAGGGTTACAGATTCCAAAACCGGAACCCGAACCCTAAGCTCTCTGAATTTAGCGCAAGACTAACTGTATTACAGAAGAGCTCCAATTCCTGTGTCCTGCCCTCAATAGCCACATTTTAACTACAAAGGTGAAAACGATTTGATCGAGCTTTCACAACACCAACCTATGCCTAACAAGGCCCACAATAAATGACGTAGGGCCGGTGGATTCGCTCAGACGGTATGCATACGTCGGTCCGTAAAAAGTAACAACGAAAGCCGCCGACCGCCTCTTGTCATTTCCCAATGGTCGGGTTCATGTTAGGTATTGCAAAGTCAGGCCTGCGTATGTTAAGTTTAGTCCTCACAACTGGCGTTGTAGATATCATCTTTAAAAAAAAAACACTTCCTTTATAGACATACATGAACCCCGCTAATCATTAGCAGGATTTAGTGTCAAGAAGCTAACAGTTGAATAGGTCAACCGGGGTGGCGGATTTCGGATCCACAATGGACGGAGGATACAGTATTGAGTCCATAAAGGCAGTGTTACACAAAAATAACCAAGGCATCCTTAGATTCTACCCCACTTGATCACGCTCATGTAGAGTCCAGGTAATCAGGCTGGATGTAACTAGCTTTTTACTGAAATATATTACTAGTGACCCAGTAATCTTGATTATAAACTAGGATGGAAGAGATTTCAGAGCTCTCGGTGACAGAAGTCAGGCCAGCAACCTATTAAAAGTTTAATGTCTACAATATGCAGAGAGCGGGTAGCCATGCCAACCTACCAGGGTATTGTCAGCCGTCTCGTCGAAGGCGTAGTCAAAACGGAATGCCTGATTCTCGAGGTACTTGGTTAGGTCCACCTTCGTCTTGGGTTCGTGAACGAGTACCTGCTGTTTGTTGGGAATGGTGAGAACATCAATCTCCCGCCGAGCCAGCTCTAGGGGAAGATTGTAGGGCATGTTAGTGTGCTAGCTCGGCAGTACAGGTGTAACAGTTAAGAGTCCAGCACTGGTAACATTGTTTTTCGCAGAATAAAACAGCAGTGCTGGTTTTCGCAGGTTGAAAGCAGAGACAGGATAGGTTGGTAATGATGAAAATCCGATTTTACTGAGGGTCAAGATAAGCACAAGTCCAAAATAGATCTACGTGACGTTATATACAGAAAAGCAAACTATTACAGTATTGATAAACACGAGGAATCACAATTAGGCCTTGTTTAAAGGATCGGAGCATACTTCACATATGCATACAATATGCAGGCTGCTACAGTAACTCTTATTCCCTAACTTAACAGTCCTGATAACACCTTTCAGAAATAAAGGTGGAACATTCTTTGCTACCTGCCGCCGCCTTGAGTACAAAAGGTATCAAGCTCCTGGTGCTAAATGCTAGAAGTGGGTGAATAAGAGGCGGGGAGACTGGGACAGACAAGGTCCGGCTGAGGGAGGCTGGTCTGACCGTCCTCCGATAATGGGAAAGGAACTACAGTTTCCATAGCATACTAAAGAGTTGAATAAAGTATGCCTGACAAGATGAAATACTATGGGCAAAATTGTCATCGATCATCTCTTTTGGTCCAAATTATCCTCTGAGGATAATATTCGACCGAAGGTCATCACGACTGTCGACGTATTTTTTGCCGAAAAAAATGAAATTTGATTTTGTTTATATACACTATCTTCATGGGACACAACGCTTTATCCAAAACGGCAAACCTATCAGCGTCTTCAATGTGAACTGAACATTCGAAGACGGCAGTTGACGCAGGTGATTTAGTGCCACAACAGTCATTAAAATATACAAGAGAGGGAGAATTCTCCGAAACTGTTATCTCCCACTTATTGCAGGGCATAAATAGAGAAGATGTAAATATCCAGTAATTAAAAGACAGTCACCCTTCTTGTTCATCGGCCGTTTTCGGACGCAAACACAGATCTGGTGGACCTCAATGTCGTCGGCGATGGTCAGTGGACGATAGTCTAGCGTCTCCTGGTATTCCCTAGACGAAGCGGCATAAAAGAAAAATTGGGCTGGGAAGAGAGTAATAACTGCTTGCACAGAAGGCTGGAAAAGAGGATCCCAGATCTCCGTTCAAACGAAGGCTAATCTTGCAAATTTAATCACGCATATCACATAAATAATGAAGGCGGTGAGGCGGAGTTTAGAGGCGGGAAGGACGGAGAGGGGGAGGAGTATCGGCTTGTGAGAGGTAGGCTATAATGGTTGTGGCTCAAAGGCATGGCTGGTGGTTGTTCTTTTGAATTTCCGAAGGCGCCAAAATCGCCCAAGAACGCGTTCAAGTAAGGGTAGGAGACACATACAGTAGGTGTCCTAACTCATGGAATCTGATGAATTTCATGAGTTATGGCCCGTTTCGCGAAATAAGCGCATACTGCATCCACAAAAATTTTACGTTAATAAAGAACCGATCGTTAGGAAATATATGGCTTTTTGTAGTCTAAAAATTAATGTAACATTGTCTAGAAATAGTTTTTTTAGAATAGGTAAAGATTACGAAAAATGTGAAAAATTGACCTAGTTGAGTAAACTGAAGTTTTAAATGTATAGGAAGCCTGACCATGCAATTAAACGAGTGAATAAAGCAGAAAAGGCCAAACTACTTTTGAAAATAGTCTTTTTCAGAGTTTTGTACATACATATTCCTCTAGATTAAGCGTAACGTGAAGTATGGCCGTCATCAAGCAGCCGAACACGAAAGTGCATATTCCAACACCGTTTCACAAGAATTCGTCGTTTTTCTTCCGTTTGTACATTGTCTTAGACTCTTTTGACCAAGGCAAGCAGATTTTCACCTCATTGCGCAGATAGGGACGTCACATGAATCTAATATTTCATAAGCTTACATGTTCACAGGTCGGTCAATGACTAATAAAATTTAAATAGAATCGTCAGGTGCAATCGTAAACGTACCACTTGATGTATATAAATAGGACTATTCTATTGTTAAATTTCTCTATGAATATTTAGTTTTCTATTACGATGAGTTGCAGATAGTCTTTGAAAATGAGGCGAATTCTTTACGATTTTCAGTGTCTTCAGTCGACTGCTCATAAATGTACATTCCGTTCGATGTGTTTGGTAAAACCCTCAAAATGACATATTTCTTTAAAGCATTTACCGAAGCAGCAACTTTTTTGGCATTCTTTCTAATGCAGACGGCCATATTTGTAGACTCACACAAACATGAAAACTCGCTGCCATGAAAAATCAACGTCCACAACAAAAGCTGGGAAAATATATGCCTATTATTAGTTAAAACATTTCCTATAATAATTTACCTTTTTAAAAAGTGCTTTAATAAGACGTTTCGTTGTCGAATTCCTGCGGAAAGTAAAGAAAAAACTGGGACCGTTTGACCAAATTTTCGACTTTACTGAAAAGTAGGGATACAATTTCTGTTTAAAATTAAAGAACTGTCTTTTCTCTTTCTATTGAAGCGTTTTTCGATATATTTGCTTACTTATCAGTCTAGTTCTAAGCTTTCAAACACACAAGAGAGTGGCCGAATACATACTTAGAATTTTCGATGAAATGTGAATTTTCTGCCCCTTCCGTTTTAAATTTCCTTATTCATTTATAGTCAACTGCAGCCCGAAATTGTCTTTTCAGGCTTCGCGTGCGTCGTGACTGCGAAAGGTCGCGGTGCATCATCGAGTCTCGTATATATGCGCGTTTAAGCTCCTAACTATCGGTGTGGTAAAACAAAATACATTCACAAAAGTTTATTACAGCGTTTTTTGGTACAAAACGCCATAACTTTGCAAAACTTGATTTTTTAAACAAAATTTGTCATCATTTTGCCGTAAACAATGTAAGCTCTCAAACTTGCATTCACCTGATTTTTGTGAAAACAAAACCAAATTTACCGTTCTCCGAAGGGATATATTCCAAATTTTTCCGGCTTATATTAATGTTAATGCATAGTAGTGCGCATAAAAACAAAACTTTTTGATCTGTAGCTTGTAATAGCGTACGCAAATTCCTGGATGGCAAGTAACGTCTGATTTTGCCCCATTTAGCTCCATTTTCCCTTGAATAAACTGATCTGAAGTGATCTCTTTATTAGTAAACAGCTTTTCCTTCATCAATTTAATACAACAAACAGATCTAACACCTTAAAATGCCTGCCCTGCTACTACCTAAAATTCTGATACAGACATTTCATGAGTTAGGCAATCTACTGTAATAGCAGTTTTGGTTTGACTCAACCACCAGTCGACCATCCCCAACAGAGAGGCCGGGAGGGCCTGTGAACTTAAACCAAATGTGGTGGTTTAAAATACATGTCCCGAGGTACAAGCCAAGGCTTGACGGTCAGCTATTAAACATATCATTTTTCCTTACTTCCTCAGCACTCATTAAACTAAGCCAATTATCCGATGTAGTCCGATATTTGGCATGCGGGATAACTAGGCAAAGTCAGTCATCCTTGGGATGACGATAACTTACGACGTGTCATGTGGTGAAATGCAGGAAATACACCCGATATCTGAGGTAAGAGCAACCTTTATTTTGTGGATTTATTGTTCAGTGACAAGGCTAAGCCTAGTTAAATTTCGTTTAACCCAGTCGTGAAAACCTCGGAGGTTTCGGTGGGATTCGAATCAACGACAACAAGGAGAGAGCTTTAGTACAGCCAGCACTCTAAGCACCTGGGCTACAAGGCCTCGCCGGGATGTGAGGATTTAAGCGACACTGTCCCACTTAGTAGACTGCCTGGCTTCCCTTGAAATCACATATGAAGGTAGATTCGAAATTTACTTTCACGATTCTTATTGTCCTAGCTGTGGGTTAAGTGGTGCGTCCTTCATTCAAGGCCAAATGGCAAATAAGCGAGTCTGTTGAATAAGCGGGTCGTGACCCATGCAGAGGGAACAACAGCAAACGTAATTTTGGAGCCGATATGACAATACGCTCACATAAAAATTTCACAGGTTTTACCAGTATTACGACATGTTAATGTTGCCCACTATGTAATAAGGCTTCGCCAGTTGTCGCCTGACACAACACTGGAACCTTAAAAGGGTGTGTCAAATGGATGAATGGAGACGTCCATCGGCAAATCCAAGTGGTAAAGAAAGGTACTTTTCTAGTAAGCCGCCCCACGCAACGGAGAATTAGGGTTTGCGTGATCTGATTGCGCTGGGATGAATGATATCCTGCCAAACAATGGAAAGAACTGTTTCGGATCGACAATCTCACATTAATGATGGTGTGGGGGCTATATAGTCGATTGCCCCGAGGACGTCGATTGTCAGAACAGCGGTTTTGCTTCTAAGGTGTCTCCAGTCTCTGGCAGGTGGTACCTATAAGGCCAGTTTGAGGTAGACGCGTAAGTATCAATCAGCAGATACAAGACATCTCAGACTGTCGCGTTCGCTTGAATTGATGACAATCGCGCAGGTTTCAAAAAAACAACAAAAGCTAACACCTACCGGATCATCATGAGGAATTCGTAGCTCGGGTTTGTTGGGTCAAAATCGGGTTGTTCCCTTGCTGCCCGCTGCGCGGCTCTTCGTTCCTCTCGACGCTGCTGAATTCGTTCAATCTCCTTCACAACGCTGGACTTGCGAGAAGCTGCCTGACAGCTTTGAGCAGAAGCGGGTGCGGGTGGTGCGCCCCGAGCTAAAAGAACATGCAAAAGGGATTGAGTAAAAGGAGAAGGATATGCGTCAGTATTTTGGTGACTTGACCTGAAACATACACTCAGGCATAATAGATATTTGGAGCAAAAAAACGTACACTCGGAAATGAAGAAGTGGGGTTTTCCACAATTGCCCGAAAGATCATAAGACATGACTCCTTCGTTCCTATTTTTGGCTTTGTCTATTTATTTTAATTATTTTTCTGCTACAATGACGACAGCCGCGCATGACTGTGGCATGTCCTAGGCAGAGGCTTTGACACCACGTCAGCCACTGCGCCCAAGTCAATTATCGGCTGGCTGACAGACTTGGACACTCAAAGGGTGCATAGATGAGGTGGTAGGTAGACGGATAGTAATAAAAAAAGCATTTTCATGTTAAATTAACGCACTATTGATTCCGACAACGTGCACCACAGCGGGGACGGGGGGGGCGCAAGGACAGAGGCAGTGTTGGCCGCAGGTGGCAGGCATAGCGCCAGGCTAGCCACCACACCCCCCCCCCTTCTATTTGTGGCAATGCGTGTACATTCCTTATAACACTTGTGATACCTTGATCTGGCCCAGCGCGTCTACCGCGTGGTCCGTTGTGTAGAGCAGGCCCCAACACAACACTAAGGAGAACACTAACGACCCCCTAGTACGCGAATTAGGACCATGGTTGAAATAGGCAAAAAATGTGAAGTGCTTGAATTACCAGAGATGCGCCATCAGCCGTGGGTTGGGAAGGGGTGCAGGTCAGGCTGCAATGACTCATTGAGGCTGTCCTGATGGCACTATCATATGCGTGAGAAACGAGCCCCCCTGAATGGAGCCTGGTAAGAGTGGAGTTGAAGACTATGGCGTGTGTTCATGTAGTCGTCTCTTCCGGAGGCGAGATCAACAGGACGCGCTGGTGACCAAGACGATCCGCGATGCCGATGGTTGTACGGTTGCTGCATTCTACCCCACCACCCTCTTCAGTCTAATGTTCTCTGCTATACTAATGGACACCTACTGTGATGAGCGCCCTGGGATCCACATCGCCTACTGAACTGACGGGCATCTTCTCGACAATCGGTGTATATAGGGCCCAACGCACGTGTCTACGACTACAGTCCATGACTTGCTCTTCGCGGACGACTGCGCCCTTAAAACCGTGACGGAGGAGGACATGCAAAGGAGCATGAACCTCTTCACCGAAGGCTGCGCCAATTATGGATTAACAATCAGTACAGCCAAAACGGTGCTGGTGCCCCAACCGCCGCCCAGCGCGGAATACAATGATCCCCGAATCAATGTCAACGGTGCTCAAAACAAAATGTGGAAACCTTTGCTAATCTGGGAAGCACGCTATCAGGCAACACGAGAATCGACGACGAGGTATCTAAACGGATCTCCAAAGCGAGTCAGGCCTTCGGCAGGCTGTAGTTGGAGACCTGTACCGTCTACTCGAGTCAATCCAGGAAGCTGAATAACCTCCATCTCAGCTGCCTCCGCAGAATACTGAAGCTGAGATGGCAAGACAGGATTCCAGACACGAAAGTCCTGAAGCGGACCGGAATCCTCAACATCCACGCCATGCTGAGGCAAGTGCAACTGCAATGAAGCGGCCACCTGGTGAGAATGGACGATGAGCCACTACCCAAACGACTTTTCTCGGAGATTTCGCTACGGGTGCTCACCGACAGGGAGGTCAAAAACGACGCTACAAGGATACTTTGAAGAAATCTCTGAAGCAAATGCAAATCAACCCGGAGACCTGGGAGGACCTCGCCCAGGATAGACCGGCATGAAGAAGATAAGTAAAGACTGGTGCAGCCATCTATGAGGCCAACCGGATCGCCACTGCCCCTGCGTAAAGGGTGTCTTGCACTTCACAAGCACCACTAATGCCTAAGCCCTGTCAACGTGCCAACGCTGTCAATGCGCATTCTGTGAGAGAATCGGTCAGTTCGGACATCTTCGATCGCAATGCCACTACAATCCAACAACATCAACTTTTACCACACCTTCCTCAGACCCCACGACGACGACCACCTCAAACACTGATAACAACCGCATCGAAGCTCCGCCACCCACGATTACCGACACCAGCTTCCTTCCTCCACCCCCTGCGCCGATCACGGTGACGGACACCACTTACCCCACTTCCACCACCTCAGTAGGCCACCTCCGACTGCCTGGCACCTGCTACCTCCACCGCCATTACCGCCCGCAGTACCAGCGAAAGGGAATCGGTACTAACCTGCCCTCATTGCGATCGCACATTCCTAGCACACATCGATCTGGTCGGTCACTTGCGAATCCATCGCATTGAGACTGGCGAACTAGTGCCTGGAGCACCAACACACAGCAGGGACCGCCGCCTCCAATGCCCTTACTGCCCCGCGCATTAACTCACCGCACGGGCCTGCTCGGTCACATGCGCATCCACGAAAGCGGAATCCTCCGCGATGCCATCACATCGTGCGCACCCATCAACACTTCCCAAAGTCCTTCCATGAGCTCGACATCCAGTACCAGCATCAGGGTCTCCGCAGACGCAGCACCTCCCAACTACTTTGTTCTCATTGTCACCGCACACGCACATCACGCATCAGTCTGGTCGGCCACTTGCGAATCCATCGCACAGTGACAGGCGAACCAGTGCCAGGAGCACCAACATATACCCGCCGCACCCGGCTCAACTGTCCGCACTGCCCACGCACATTCACACACCGTATGGGCCTATAAGGCTTCATGCGTCGCCATGAAAACCTGCGGTAGAACACCGCCGGCTATGTCACGACACAACATCTCTCCTCATCAGCCTCTGCACCTCACATGATCACACGCAACACCAGAAAAAATAAACATGTTCTCAGTCTGTACAGCTGATTAAGAGAAAAGTATGATCCTCGCTCCTTCTCCATGAAGCTCCGCTGCTGCATGTGTGATCTGAGCTTGAGAATATCACAGAGCGATCAGCGCCGTGGTTTGGAAGATTGCCAACTGAAAATTACACTCAGACCTCGCGGTCAGTCCAAAGTGTGTTGTGTGTAGTGGCTGACTGGTGGTCTGAGAGGCAGGCTGCGATGGCTCCTTCTTAACGTGACCTCCAGCACTCTTACACAAAGTGAGATGTGAGCCGTTCAATCCCCTGTTGTGTGAAATCCTGGTGCTTGTGTTTGGGGTCCAGGTCGTGTACGTAGTACGCGTACACGAGGTCACCAGCAGCTGCGCACACTTCCGCATCAGACAACTGACCGGCTCGGATGGTGGTCTGATTTTGGGGGTTGGGGAGAGAGTGAGGTCGACGGCTCAACGCATTTTCCTCACTATAAACAATCTGACACGCTTGAATCTACCACGGTGCGCTAAAAGTCGTGGCTTGAAGGTTGCCAACTGAAAATTACACGCAGACCTCGTGGTCAGTCCACTGTGTTTTGTGTGGAATGTCTGACTGGCGGACTGAGTCAGGCTGCAATGGTTCCTTCTTAATGGGGCCTCTATGGCATTCCCAATCCGTGGGATCCAAGCCAGCTGTGGTGGCGCCAGCCATCTGCACCCTCTTTCCAGCTCTGTCATGACACCAGGCTGAGGTAGAAGAGGAGAGTGCGGTAGCAACCGCGCAAGGCTACTATCACTTAAGAGTAATCCACGCGCAAGTCACCGTTCCCCGCACCACCCCTCTGTGGAGCATACGGTGGACATCGTCGAACTCCGACGATCGAACTGTCGTCGTGTGGCTCGCGTAAATGGACTAAATAGTTTTTTTCAGTCATTGTGCCCACACCCTCCACCGTTCTTTTAACTGTCTTGCCATTGTAGCCTAGGAAGGAAGGCAGGAGTGCTGTAGGTGTTGCGCATGTTTGTTGCATTACACATAAGTCATTGCTGGGCCCGCGACGTGGGGCAGTGGTGTACCTTAGCATCCGCGGTGGTGAAACACCAGTGGTAATAAGATCCTAAGGTAACACATTGAAAGTACATGCGTTCAAAAATATAAAAATAGATTTATCTTCCGAGGCTTCAAGTAGCGGTTTCAGATACCTATTTTCAGGGACCAGAGAGGTCTCTGATCACTTCTCACTGTGTAGCACGTAGGTTACATGCGCATTGTGTTTAATACGAATTTTATTGTGGTCATCGTTGGCCAAACTCTCCGATCTCCCAAAAATGAGTAGCCGAAGTAACTACTTGAGAAGTCAGAATACAAATACGTTCGCTAAATGAAACATATAACACTCTTTTTTGATCATCGTTCAATAACTTTTGCATTTACGTACAAGACGCAAGGCTTTTATGTGCGAAAAGCATATAAATGCTGCTCGTTCTGAATGCTCGGTGACGAACATCAGAGGAGCAGCTCTGGACCAGCGAGCATTTGCGTGAATGTATACCTATTGCGTGAAATCTCGTTAAGTAGCAAACATTGCCTGCACCTTCATGTGCCTTCGTCCTCGACTAGGGACCTCATCAAGAACACTTTTACGGTTAATGCATACATACGTGATAAGATGTTCACACAAGCCACAATATAAAATACATTTTAAATGGTCGATTCCGGTTTCACAGCCTGACTAAATGGGAGGTTTGAAGTATTGGAATAAGAATGACCTGAGCAAGATGGGTAAAAACTGAACTACTTATTTTAAATAAGGCGGTCGCCACTCGAACATACTGATTTGAGTCTGTTGCTTGTTAATGTAGCTTAAATAGACTGTAACGTTAAATAAATACCACGCATGTATCGGTTGTAGCGGCGAACCCTAAGCATCTAATGACATCATCCCAATAGAACCGAATATTTCAACTTTCCACCAGAGTTCAAAACCGATTCTTTAGAAGTGGTAGTAGAGAAGTGATAGGCAGCCATTATAACAATTCCTCGGTAGTGTCATCATTGCTCTACCTCTTCTTCTAGGTAAGTCAGAGCATTAATTTAGAGAAATATCGCTAATCGTTGCCGGAAATAGCGGCAAAAACGCCAGGTTCATCGTAGCAGAACGTGTGAAACTACTAGCACAGGAAAGGTATGGAGGGTTGAGATGGAGAAGCAGTGAATCGAATAAAAAAGGCATGTTTACTTGTAAGAACTGGAAACGCAAGGGCAGTTATTGAGAAGAGAGCAACATGCGCCAGAAAAGCCTACCCGAGTTCCGCTTCTGCTCATTATAGTGTCCTCGACCATTGACAGAGCCGCCGTTTAAGCTACCGAATCCGGGCATTGGACCGAGGACGTCTCCGCTATCATCCCAATCGGCGTCTGCATGTAGAGTTGATTCCTGGGCAATGTCCCCAAGGTGAGTGAACTCGGGAGGATCAGCAGCATCTTTTCCTGGTTCATCTGTGTCCATATCTTCGTGTGCGTCCCCTCGCCGGTGGCCTAAATAGAGAAAGACCTCAGTTAAAACTCAGCAGCCAATCTCCGTAGAGTACTGGCGGGAGTAGCAGCCAGTGGGGATGGTTGAAAACACGTGTGCGTGACAAAAAAATAAGGGCCGGTCACCATGGCATCCTGCAAAGCCACAGTAAAGGTGCTTATGCAAATAATGCTCCGTAGGATAAAAGTTAGAACAAACACAACAATGCTTCTTACATTCCAAAATGGAGCTCAGTTTGGTAACCAGAATGATTTTGAGAATGCCTTTAGCCAGACAAAAAGGAAGCAGGAAGTTAGTGAAGGGTTCATATTTTCAGAAGCATAGTGCCCCTAGCTTGCCAGAAAGATTCGCCTAACGTTTCGGACTCACGTCCGAACCCAAACAGATTAAAGTAACAGAGGAACACGGGAGACAGCATTTGCAGAATGTAATTGCTAGGCAATGACGCATCCAAAAACAACAGAGGCCACATTCATTGAACACGCCTTTACTTGGTGTGATGCTTGTCTGGTCTCCAGCCTTCGAGTCGGATTTCATTCCCCTGATGGCGATAGGACTGACAATGACTCAAAGATATGGCCCACAAGTACTGCCAATAGAAAAATTGTTCCATCGCGTGCTGCTCACAGGATTAAGTATTCTACCAAAGCAGAGTCCTAGCACTGAATACGGAAGGGGTAAGTCATTGTTTCGCGATGAACTGCAGGTCAGGAACCCTCACTCAAAGAGCTCGTGATTATTTCGGCATCGTAGAACAGCACTAATATTCACATCCGGTACATTTATTCCTTGCCGTCTGAGGATGTGCTCGAGAGTGAATCCAAAATGTCGGTCGAACAACGATCGAGGCTTTTTCCTCTCAAACCGGTAGTTAGGAACTTGCCACGAGCAGACTTTTTCTAGCATGCTCTTGGCCCAGGTGCGCCTTCATTTACGAGGGTAGGCGACAAGGGCTGTCTAGAGGAAGATACTTATTTAAGCGGATAAGCTGTAGCGAAAAAAAAATACCCGGCAGCACGAGGTGGCCGTTTCACTGACTCAGCTGGTGATCAGTTTGCAGTTGCCACTATAATAATGTGCGGTAACAGCCCAGTAATCGGGGGTGAGTTGGTGTAGGAAAGAGCTCCAGTCTAGAGTATAAAGCAATATGCTGCCTAGGCCTGTTCTTTTCTTTTGGTGGGTAAACTTGCATGCGCCGCACCAAAACAATGCTTCAAACATAACACACAGCACAACTACGCTAAGATATGAGCATGGAATACGCAGAAAGTATGAAACGATACAACGCAAGTTCAAAGAATACAATATCTGGCAGAGTATTTCAGACAGAAAGTATACACATAGCTCCCATGTTGCAGCACATGCATTGATTCATCCAATGCTTCAAAAGTTATATAAATCTTTAATTACCTTCGCAAGTTTCCAGCAGTCGACCGTCAATACCGACAAGTCCCACCGTGTGCCCCACAGCAGGGTGGATGCAGGGGCGGTAACTTGAGCAGCATCTACCATAATCTCATCCTCCTCTCCCCTGAGCTCAGTGCTATGAACAAAGCAAGAGGACTGATCGCAGTGGTCGGCCCAGCGGAAACGAGGGTTTAGGCTGCAGCATTCGTTCTGGGTGCGCATCCCCAATAACGCCTTCCCTGCACCGATTTATCGCCCGTGTTGGCCCAGCGCATCTATCGCGTGGGCTCCTTTGCAACTTTGCAAAAACCTGATACCCGCTAGCGCCTTTTAGCTTGGAAACCATCGGCTGGGACTGAGCATCTTCTAGTGAGCTGTTGATGGGCGACTACACGTTACCACCAATGAGTAAATCTACTATTGCAGGTTTTTCGGTACGAAAATTTGCCTAATCAAACATCTCCATATGGAAGCACATCTAAGTATTTCTCCCAATAGTTCTTCCTCAAGACGTAGGGGTAAGATATAAGGGTAATCGTTGCGTTGTTTAGCTGGTTTAACTGCCTGAGCTAGGGGACTGACGTCGACTCTGCAGCGTTTTTTGGGTGTCAGTATCAAGGACTGCTAGACAGACAGAAAAAAATGAAAGTGCAGATGAGCACTCTAGCTGCACTTTAAGGTGCTAACTGCAAAAAGTGCGTGGTTGAATGAGAGAGCTGTAAAGAGAGGTGACGTAAAACCACTAACAAATCCAGTGTGAATTTATTACGGGCTGATGAATATTCAAGGTCCTACGCAAAAACGGTGGGCAGGGAGCAAAAAGAGAACGAAGCACGGCGAAAAGACCTGATGATTAGTGCACTCTGGCGACTTATTCTGAAAACGGCATCAGATGAGCCTTCTCAAAAAAATAGGGCACAGTGTCTTACGGGCGTCCAAGGATGTAAAGGACGACGAGGTGGTGATATCACTGGCACAGCCAGTCGTAGGCACTGGGGCCACGCCAACCCGAGACTGGGCCGGTCGCTCATCTGTCGTCGTTGCTGTGGCAGGAGTGGGGACAGCGGCTGCCGGCGTTGGCGCAGTGTTAGACGGGTGGTTGCCACCGTTACGACCGCGGATGCCCAGGGGATTAGACCTCGAAGAGACAGCCACCGAGGGGCCTACGAGACGTGAGACGGGACGGGAAGTGTCAGGCGGAGCGGGCGCTGAAACAACAGCGGCAGCACGCTGATTGGTGGATGACTGTGGGACCGGAGCACGAGCGGGGGGACCGACTCGGTGCTCTGGAGGGGCGTTAGCGACCGTGGGTCGATGGAGGGATGGCGGTTGAGCGGAGATTGTCTGGTCAGCAAGATTTCCCCGAGACTGTGTCGTGGTATCTTGTTGAGTCTTGGTTTAAAAAATAGCATGGCTGGTAATTAGCCTTCTATCAGGAAGGGAGACGCTACTGGTGTAGACCCCGTTTAAGGCAGAAAAATTCACATTTCGATACTTGATGGCAGATAGAAGTATGTTTAAGTGTTCTCAGAGGTTGATGGAAACCAAATAAAGCAACCTGGCCGCAGCGAATCGTATGTGTCGGTACTTGGGTCGCTATCATAAGGCTGGTAGCAGCCGTCTGTAATTCAAACGATTGTGAAAAGCAAGGGGGCAACTGCCTTGACATGCTAAGATCGCAACGAGGAATGCTCTCCAAGTTTTGGATGGATAGCCTACGTAATGTGCACGCCTTAAGCTAGATCCCAGGTTACAACGACGACACCGACTGACCTCGGCAAAGGTGCAATCACAAAAGGACATCAGTTCGCAAAAGGCTTAGTTTCCGACATGAAGTCAGTGGAAAGAATAACTGTTCAACGGAATAAGGCAGTTTTCACTGCCTTCACCAGTGCACAATGCAGGGTGTTCATGGAAGAAAATAGATTCGTCACAGGGAGGCTAAGTTCAGTAATTTAAGAGACTTACGGTTTTTTGCCTCTAATTGTGATCACCATTAAATACCCAGACTTGAGAGCCCGAATCTCAAGGCAGAGATCGGCCTTGAAATCTTAGAGTAGAGTCACGGTGATAATTGGCATTAATTTGTCACAGGTCGTTCTCTAGGATAGTTGATCGCAAATGAGTCGGGTTTTCTCGGATCATCAGCCAGATAGATCGATAGACACCGCTCTTTTCCGGCATTCGGTGTTGGCCATCCCACGCAAAAGACGACGAAATTGACAGCGCAAATGGATCAAACTTTGGACATATAATTCTTAATGACCAACTGGACAAGAGGTGAATCTTCGGGAGAAGTACATCGACTTCGTCTCGAATGATAACTTTCGCACTCACAAAGACCACATGGCGAGGATATCCTAAGGTATATTGAGCACGTTAGTCGCCATTCAGCACATGAGTTCAGCATTGGTGTATTGACCCAGAGCCCCCATTCACCTGGGAGTGCAAAAGAGGTCGAATCGAAACCTGGCCCAATATAATCTGTCAAGACACCGAGGTGGTTCTTGGACCTTCCGTAGCAGGTAGCCGTTGAAGGAAGGGGAGGATGTGTCCGACTCCCCAGCGCCGCCGCCAAGTGTAGTCACACATGGAGTGGTAAAATCCGCGATATACTCGAAACAGGCATAAGCACACGTGTGGCAAGTATACGTAGAGACAAGTGCAAACAAACCGCAGGCTGCATGGACCGCCGCAAGGTTACGCCTATCAGAGGAAGTCGGAATCGATAAGAATCCCAGTTAAAAGAAATGCTAAATTCAATGTGGTTACCGACAGAAGGAAGCGAACATTAAAATAAATGCTCAGTTTTGTTTGGGTCTAACAGTAATAGGATGATAACGCGGAATAGCAGGTCCGAATAAACTAATTCTGGAGAAGGGCTCCTTTTTTATAGTTATTACGGCAAATTGGTCATTTGCACTACTAAGGCTGCAGTTGTTTCGTTTAGAACACGGGGGGTATGGGGTGGTAAGAGGTTGAAATTCATGCTGCGCCAAGGATGTGGACTTAGAACAGCCAGAAAAAATCAAGCAGATTCATCTAACACCGCCGGGAGTTTGGTTGAGGTCTCTTGCAAGTAGCCACCATCGCTTGAAAATCATGTCTCCTGTCAAAGACCGGCTTAAACAAATCCGTTTGAAGTGTAAGTTCTTTTTAGGAATGAGTAGAACACGATTAGGCAATCGGACAGCCATTGGGCTAACTAATGACTGTGCTGTTGCCATGTCAGCTTTCGGGTACTAAAATCAATTGTGTTAGGCCAAAAGGTGGCATACGTTAGTCGGGCTGCTCTGAGCCAGTCTGAGTGTAGAGGACTTAGACTGGGTCTCGAGCCAGGTCGAGATCGTGCCTAAGCCCACACACATCAGGCATGACTCTGAAAGACTACAGCCGGCCCAGATGACGTCAACAGCGTAATTTCTTCCTCATTCCGACGACATACATCGAGCCTACTCGAGACTGAGGGTCAGGCTGCAGTCATTCCTCAATGTGGCCTTTAACTAAGATCTAGGACTTCTTCTGGTTTAAGGTTCGGTTTAAAAGCACAAACAAATAAGAAAGTCATGTCGGCCGCTGCACCCAAGCCTACCTCCGGTCGTGTTTAGCTTATGTTGGCATCGGAACAGGGTGAGCGTGGGAACAGTGCAGGGCACTCTACGTTAATAGCTACTAATTTTACTAGGACTCACAAGGGACAGTGGACCTATTGGTACATGTGAAGAAAGTGAACGGCAAGTTGGAATTGTGTTTACTGCCTAGATCATGATACACATTCGTCCCGTTTTGCCTTGAGGTTCAACCTCGAAGCAATGGACGGGAAGTATATGAAGAACTGAGTGAAAATGGGACGGATAACAAATCATAAGGGTAAGGAAAACCACAAAAGCGATCGGTCGTGTTGGTATAAAGCTATAGAACAACTTACCTCGGGTAGTCGAAGAGAGGGATTTAACTGGAAAATGGCCGACAATTCGATCTAAAAGGAGGAACGTGCAATGAATGCATTGTGGGTCTTCTGATAGAGAGCATAAATGTGAATTTCCAATTCAAAATAGCCGTCTGTTTTTTTGATACAGATCGGAAAGTTTCAAAAATCCTTATCAGGACTGAATTGACTTAGATCAGAATCACAAACAAAGAAAAATGGTTGGAAAAGTCCAGCATAGATACCATGTTATTTGAATTTTTAAACAACCAATAAAGAAGCACGATCAGCTAAAAGTCAGAACTTGGACAATGCGAGCCCCGTCTGCTACTCGCATTGGTGTCTATCTGATGTGGCTATGATGTCAAGCTCTAACACCGACATTCTTCAGGAAATCCACGTGGCCTGCTGCGACGCCAGTTCTCAACGAGACAAACACGCGGCTACAGATCACACGCATTTTATCTAAGCCACAGTAGTTAGCCTGTTTTTTGGAAAGTCCACGACCAAATTCCTGCTCAGGACTAATGTACCAGACATTGCCTATGATCTCTACGAAGGCAGTTTGAACTACGAGAAAGAAATTGCATAGCTTGCCCTTTCAACCAGAAAGCGATGCAAGTGCCCGGTGCCATAGGACCTGTCTTTACCCGCATGCGTAATCAATATAAAAACTTGCGTGTCATTTCTAACCTATGCCTCGACAGACAACAGAGATGACAAGGAAAATAATCATAGGACCGCCTTCAAGAAGTTGTGTTCTCCATTGTCCTAAGCGACATCAACACCGATGTAGGATGTTGGAATGCGAGCACTGGCAAGGACGATCTAACAAAGTATTATTTCATCGACAATGTTGTTAGCTGCAATCTGCATCTGCTTTTAACACCCGGGACATATGGGGTTTTAAATATTGCTTAGTATAAGAAGCCCAGACAAGGCACGATTGTACAACAGACTAAATCAGAGTGAAATCCCCACTGAGTCGGTAGACCAAGGTAGTCATGACAATAAGTCCATCTTAAGTCTGATATATGGCTGTTTGTCTGCTGAAAGCGACAAGGTCCAGTGACTTGCGCCTGAATTTGCTTACAAGAAAAGAGACATGCGGCGTATACCGCAATACTTTCATATTCAATGGCAACAGTAAATAAGACCAATTACGGTGGCGGGAGAAGCGAGTAACAAGGTCGAATGCCCGCCTACGCGTGTCAAATATGTGATGATTCACACACACACACACACAGCGGGGGCTCGGGTTTAAAACGTGTAAGTATATTGTAAAGGCCGCACCATGAGGGAGGAACTGAATGCCTGACCTTCAGTTCTGAGAAGGGCCAAAAAAATCCGTCCGCTAACAACCTTCTTAATCAGGAATTTTTGTGCGGCGGTAGGTTTTCAAATGCGCTTGCTGGCCGAGAAAACTAAGCGATGAACCGATCTCACTCTCCTCCTACTGTCAAAATGGTTACAGGTCTGAGCCAGGGTGACTGGAAATTAGATTCGAGGCGCAGGCTGAAGTGGCGTCACGCCTCCGTCCGGGTGCGCCACACATAGTCTGGAAGAACAGATAGGTCAGGAGTCCTGAGAGCCGCACTAAGAAAAGCCATCGCACTCCGGCCTTTAAAAAGAAGGATTAAGTTATCCGGGTAGTCCGCAACACTATGGACTGCAACTCTTAATGCGTCGTAATAGTTTCATGCGCATCAGACTTATTATGGCGGACGCAGCCGCTTGTTTCACAACGACAAAAATAGTTGTGCTCTGTTATAACGCAATAACACTAACTTGGTTGCGTGGGTGCGAAATGAACCGTAATAAGTACGCGCTCGCGGAGGCTTCCCTTGGTCATCTAGGTCGTGGTAGTCCCAGACTAAAGTATATGAATTCACCCAAAAACATATAACAAGGAGATGGTTACGGTACAGCCGAAATAAACAGGACACCGAATTTTGAGCACTGTAGGTTAATGAAGGCCAACCGAAAGCAACATTGGAGAACATATCTTAATTAAACAAGTCCTAGTAACAAAGCCTACTGAGTGCAGATTTGGTAATAACACGTGGCAGGAGAGCAAGCATAGAAGCGAGGGTGTGCTTTGAGTGGTCTGCTGAGGCAGAAATACCAACTGATGCTAAATCTATCAGACGTATCATAGGGGCTTCGTGGGTAAACGTTTTGGTCGTAAACGGAAAAATTTACTAAAAGGACTATTAAGCTGGCAGTAAAGATACAACACACACTTCCGATAATTATGATTACCTACTAAAAATTGACTTTGCGCAAGCATATCTTAATAAGGCTATCCAAAAGGTGATGGCCATATCAAGACTTAGCCTGAATCACTGAGAAACTGAGAACAGTTCAAACAGTTTTCTAGATATTTTGGAACGCAGTTCGAAATTTTGCCCCTACGCTAGAGCAGCGTCGTCTATGCAAGACGCATTTGTGAAAAGATACGTCGCACTTGTGCGTCCTTGTTGTGCTTTTGGTGTCAGTCATTGGGGCATATCAGATGTTCTTGACCACTGCGCAGCAGGAAATCGAAGGGTTTGAAAACTTTCATCACAAACATCTACTCCAGACTATTAAAAATATATTCGACTTCACATTTGTCTAAGCACGCTGGATAGCTCACTGTCAGACTCCTGCGCAATGAGTGGTGCCGACATTAGCGGCAAAATGGTTCTAATCATGATTTTTTGAGAGCTCAGCTAGAACTTCGGCCACGCGTTGTCTAGAAGACATGTCCAACAAAGGGTTACAATATCGATTACCGAAAGGTTTTGAATGTCGCTGGCTTCCGAGTGCTGTCTCGGATAGTTTTGCCAAGATGACTAAAAGCAAATCTGCGTCTGAGGCGTAGTCGTTTGAAAATAAGTTGTTTGGGGTGCAGCAAGTTAAACTACCTTTCAGAAAGTGCCAGAATGCAGAGCCGAATTCGATCTCTGATGAAATAATATGACTGGCTGAAAGCGTAAGGGTTGCTTGCCCTCGTGGGGATTCAGATTTCGGGACTTGCATCATGGGACTATACACTCTATACGACAAAATAGTAACCAACTCTGGAGTGAAACTTTTTGTGAGCTGAAACACGCTTCAGGTAGCGGTGATATCAGAACATCATACTGGATTTGAAGATAAATTAGTCGTTTAATGGGGATATCTCAAAGCTTTGAAACAACCAGGGTGTGAATTCTGTGGCACTGGTAGACCGCATTCCAGGAGAAGCATTTCGCCCTGTTTATGAGCCCAAAAACCATCGTAGAAGCAAGATGCCTTAAGGCCTGAATATGATTGCGAATACAGCCCAACATCTGCGGAGATCATTAATAAGATCGTGAGGCTGAAGAACACCAAAGCACGTAGTGAGGACTTCCTTCCAAAGCAAATCTATCAGTGCTGTTCGACGAATCTTCTACTATTTAAACAGGCTTACAACACTTAATTAAGAACCAGGAAGCGCATTCGCAGACAAGATTGACATGGCATCACGCTGATTCTCATGAAAGACGACAAATACCCTCTCGCTTTGTTGAAAACGTGATACCTTCGGTGCTATCAACAGTTCATTTATGCTATTTTGTAGATTTAATTCCTAATTTTGATTCCATCTATCGTGGCTTCCTATGATCAATTATGCTGCACAGTGGAACATTACGTAGAATAAAACAGACTGCTTTAGGCATATTATCACAGAACAAGAACTGAAGTCCTCAATAATGGAAGGGGAGTTGGATGCTTCGATCTAAACGAAAACGTCTATCGGGGCTGTGTTGTAACATCAACTGTTTGGACCATTTAAGAACGAATTATTCAACAAGTGCCAGTCGATCAATCCATAGGTCATTGAGTCGTCGGCCGTGTAATACAGACCTCAACCGGCTTGGTGCACCACCCGGTGTAGTGGTGGTGCCTCAGATAAATGCAAAGTGAACAGAAGAGTAACTGTGAAGAAACTCCCTCAAATAAAAAGATGATGCGCCGGTTCGACGCCGGAGATATTAATCCAGCATTCAGTTTAATTCTGTCAAACGGTCAGAGTAAGGATAAAATGCATCAACGGATCAACCAAACAGGTACGTCCTTCGCAGGAAGTGCTTTAAGCATGCCCGAGAGGAGAGCGGAGAATATGGTCTGGACAAAGACCTTGATTTTGAGAATGTGCATCGATCCACACCCAGACACAAAAATGTGTGTAAACTAAAATCCAGTTAGTGTGACTGATCACAAGGTCGACAGTTAAATGTCAGCGTAGTAGATACTTATGGCAATGCGAAGATAAATATTGGTCACAAATGACAGTCAGCAAAACAGTCGTTCGCAATTCATGCATTCAGAACGCGGGCGGTTGTATAAACTACATTCGCCGATTGTTTTAAGTTGGCCAAAAGCTGGACCGACCTGGGCCTGCGCCCAATGTTAGGACAAGGTCAAGTTGAACACAACGATGGCAATGCCACTATGTCCATGAGTTCGTAAAAACGTTGCAAATGTGTTGCATTTGGAAGGACGGGGTGAATGACTTAGCCATTGCACATAACTGTACAGGAAACATGTTTTCTCGGTCTTCGGTGGAGCATGGTACATAAAATAATTTAAAGTCTCTAGCCAGACATCGATAGGCTCTTCTTGAGACTGTAGCTATTAAGCCGTACTTAGGTTTTCACAGTGCAGTTTGGTGGTGAAATAGTAAGAGAATAATTTGTTGACAGGGGCGGATGGAAGAGCCTCAAAGGGCTTCAAACAGGACGCCGTCGTTGGAATAGTCAATTTGCGGAACGAATAAGCCTCATACCACCTGGAGTCGAACGCTGTGAAGACCGAGGGGTGACACCATATGATATAGAAGAGGGGTTGGCCATTCGGGTGCGCAAATCCTAACACGATGTCGTGGGAAAGCGCTATCGGGATACAACTTTAAGCATCAGGCGGTATGAAAAGCATTTCTACTACGTCAAAAACTAATGAAAACGTTGAAACGTACTTCTTTTCCTTTTGCTTCACCACGTTCATACCACTCCACCGTCACCGTCTTCGCGTCCCTGTTGACGCCACTAATAATAGCGGAGTGTATGCGGCCTACATAGTAAAAAAGAGACTTAGACCAGCACATGCCCGATGAACGGCGACTTTATCTCATTTCAGTATCCATGCGTTTTTATTTGAAATCTTAAAGCTTAAGTAGACCCGTCAAATATTTCATAGCCTAAAAGACATGCTAATAGCAAACGTTTCACCCAGCAACGCTATCGGACAGGGATTTATCAGGTTACTTGAGGTATACTCATAAAATTGTTGTTAAGATCTGAGAAACACTAGTTCCCCTGATAACATCACACTCGCCGAGTGCTAGCCCCTGCGGTTGGTATGCGGATGGGCAACTCCCGTCAGTAGGCCCTGGAGACCTAATCCATAAGGTACTATCCTGGGGTGATTGGCACAAGCCGTGCCCAGTCTACAAGCAGACCAATTGAGGCCAAGAAGCCCGAAAATATGACCTCCATGGTCAGGGCAAGACAGAGGCTCGTAAAAGCTCTGTCTCGATAACCTTTGTTATAGGGGTTCAGTACATTTAATCACTTCAATTAACCCAAACACAGTGGAAAGTGACAGAAAATATTAAAAAAGATGCATTACACGTGGTTATACTCCTTTTTGATAGCAATTATTTTAAAAAAACGCAGCCTATCGGCTGCGAAAAAATAAAAACAAAATCGTTAAAAACGGCCTCGCGGGGTAAAAGCTAACATTCAATATAAAAGACGATTCCTTTACCATCTGTTCGCTGAATATCTACATTAACTCCAACGGCCAGCGTGCACGGCTCAAAACCGGCCATAATATTTTAACGCAAGGCCAGGCAACAGGCACATTCAAATATTCCACCCGTACAGTAAAACAATGGGATGGATATTCAGTTGTCGTCATAGCAACAGCATCGACGGCTTATACGACCTCCTATAGTATAATACCCATGACATTCTCGGTTCTATGGTCCACCCTTATCAACCATCCTTGATAGCAGATTTTGGCTGTTGCATTATTCGTGGTTAATTCAGCGAGGATTAGTTTGTAGCGGCAATTACTGTCGTCTTTGGACACACCCATTTATCCGTGACTCTGCGAAAAGCGGAAACAATAGGATTTCTGAGCCCTTTAAGGACTTCGTCTTTAATAATGGCGAAAAATTCGCCAAGGTTCGCTTGGTTTCAGGTTATTACGAAAGTTCGGCGGCTCTAAATTTTCGACGAAAATGATAAGCAGTAGAAGTGTTTATATCCGGCAATGTTGAACTCCGAAACATAACGATAAGGCCAAGTCCACAACGGGACCTGCTGTTTTTGATAAAGCTTCTGCTAGTATTATATTTTAAGGACATATTCGGCAATTTAGGTCTGATTTAATCCAAGTGGACTTTTATTTCAATTGTACGTTACATTCGTTAATACAAGCTATATTTTCTTCAACAGTGAATAAATAAGGCTTCGGCTTAATTGACGAAGACGGCTACAATGCCATCATAAAACAATATGGTGTTTGTGTGAATACTGGCTTGTGTTAGTGTTAGGGGTTGAGCAATAAATAAATAAATAAATTGAATATTTAAGGCCCAGAGAGCCCCGTAATTTCAAACTTCTTATCGCGGTATAAATAAGTACAAATTTGATAATTTCTGCACTATGTGAGCAGCCATATTAACAGCATAAATGAACAATATGGTAGGCATGTCCGATCCAGAACGATTTGCCGTTTTTAAAACAATAGTCAACAATCTTTAACATATACGGTGAACTCGAAAAGAAGCAGTTAAAAAAACTCCTACGGTTAAATCGGAGGTGGAGTTTGGTGAGCCGCTAATTTAAAATAAATTAGGAGAAAAAAACTGCTTCACTAAAAAATTAATAGCTAGATGCAATGGGATAGTACTGTGATGTTGCTGACAACGTATGAGGGTTCGGAATGCTCCTTGTCGTGTGAGAGATAACATAGCAGTCAGAGCTATTGTTTGTAACCACCAGTGGAGGTGAGAGAGGACGAACTCATCGTGGACCCCAGGGTCAAAACGAAGAGGGGACAGTAGAGGTCATTAGATCATCATCGAGATGTGACCCTGCCAACTGCATAGTCCACCAATCAAAGAGGCAAAACCATCAGAACCTGCCTTGATCATCAACTGAACCTGGAGATCATCGTCGGGGTTGAAAAATTGGGGGAAAATATCAAGGTTGTCAAGAGTTGGCGATGCTAGTTTAAAAAGGGGGGGGCGAAAAAGTAAATGCAAAGATTGACTCTGCAGAGGATAATGGAAATATAATTAAGAGACCAATATAATATTAAAAAAAGCTGCCTCAAACACAAGAAGGACCATTTTTGAAATCCCAGAGTTGCAAGTTTGGGAAGGAAACAGACAATAAGGACTTTATATTGGCCAATTTTGATAATGAACGGTGGCATTTGATTAGATTCAACAACCATTCCTTAAATAAATGCCAGTACTCAGTGAGGTTCCCAGAGAAGAGAAAATCCCAGTCTATTCATGTTGCTTCAGTTCTCCTTTTACAAAAGTCTCCTCTTCATATATTTGGCCTGGTTTCATCTATTGGAGATGGTACAGAATAAAAACCATACTCTCATGAAAGTAATGCATAATCAATTCGTCCAAGGGAAAGTAGGCCTTATACCTCGTCTATACAGTCATGGTCTTTAGTGAAGATACGATCTAAAAAATAACCTGTTGTCCTCCACGCGCTCACTTTGGGAAAATTACATGTTTTGTGAGAAGAGCTTCAAGTGTTGTCTTTAAGCAGACGGTGATCGACGCCATACTTTGAGCACTGGGCCTGCAGATCTTTCCATCGAATGCTGGATGCATTGAAGTCACCCATGAGATCAATATCAGGTCGAAAACAGATCTCCTTTATGTTATCCAGTAAACAAGTATCAGCGTCCGGGTCCATCCCCGGTGGTCGGTAGAGAGTAATGACTTCAAGGGACTGCGATCCGGGCGTCTTTATAGTCAATCAAATAGTCTCGATGCCATTGGTAATCTTATTTACCCTTCACACACTATGAAATCGCTCTTTACAGACATCCCGACTCCTTCATCTTGTCGGTGGATGTGGTCTCTCCTGAACAACTGGTAACCGGATAATGCTACTTCAAAATCGCTGATGTTCTGTCTCAGCCATATTTCTATGATTGCTCTAATATCAGAGGACATAACGGCTACATGTATTCTCAGTTCTTCGAGCTTCGAAAACAGACCTTGGACGTTGGCAAACAGAAATTTAAGTTGGAAACACTCGGTAGAGCCAAATTCAGTTCGTTTCGAGTTTGCCTATTCTAGTTTTCCGCTGTCATCATGAGCATTGGCTGGTTCCAGAGCAATGCCTAGTTTCTCTTATCACGTGTCCCCTGAAAATAACCAGGCTGTTTTCTCCAGCGGCAACTCTCCTCTTCAATTCCATCACTAATTCGCAGCGTTGCGGACGTTCTGCTGGGGAGCAGTCCGGCTGAAAAAACCTACTTATGACAGTTTCAAAAATTTGGTATTTCCAAAAGAGAATTAGCTTATCCTCTTCCTTGCTGTCCAAGGCAATTTTGATAGGCCATGGTCTCACAATTTCTGACTGTTCACTATCATTTTTCCGTTCCGTGAGGCTGCGCGAACGATTACCTTCTCTCCCGAACGAAGTATATCGTGCAGCAGGTACCTCTTCGGGATAGGAGCAGTTGATTCAGGTAAACCCTTGATAACTACACAATCCTCTTGGTCTAAGGCATCCTTTAATACACTGCTGACCATATTTTCCTGTGAATGACCTGAGGGTTTAATGAGAGTTGTTTTTAACTTTATACTCTTGTTATGGTGTTTCCCAATTCTATCTTGCCATGCGTTGGTCTTTTTCGCTCACAAATAAAGGCTCTTTATAACTGCTCGCATTACTGGTAGAAATCGAGTCTAATGTCAGACCTGCCTTTGGAAGAGGCATTAATGAAGTTGTCCTGATATAACTGTTTTCCAGTTTGGCATTTACTGTGTTGCAATCCATAAATTTAGAAGCTTATAAGACGGTATTACCATGAATTACATGCGTTTGGGGTTTTGATTTTTTCACTCTTAGGCGGGCTATTTCTTTCTGGTCGTCACTTTTTTGCTTCAGAAGCTTCCGTAAATCACCACACTCGTCTTCCAATTTTTTTGAGTTTGATAAATATATGGGAACAGCTAATGCAAGGCTCACATTCTTAACCCACATTATTTATGATAAGTACGCTTTTGGCTCGTTTTGCTGATCGTGGGCTGCAGGCATTAAGAGCACGAGCACAAATCCTGGAAGGTATGGTTATATCTCCAGGCTTTGTGTCTAAACGTTTGCCGCTACTTTGCATGCTACCATCGTCGTAATTTTGGCTGTCGATCAATTATGAAGTTTTATTAGTATTTCTATTGTTTTAGAGTTAAACAAAATGAATTTAAGTCAAGTCACTTAAAGTCACTTTATTTAGGGAAGTAGGCTTTCGCCCTTGAGCTCCCTATTCACATGCAAAATGTCAATAGAATAAAACATTTACAGTTATAAATCTGAAAAATGAAAATTTAGGGTCATCGATATGTGTGGGCCAGGCGTAAGCTTCCGCTGCTGACAAAATCTTCATTATATGCAAAAAGTTTCTCAGCAAATGAGTATCTAGTTTGCATTTAAAAATGTCAACATTTTCTGAAAGGACAACCTCGTCAGGAAGTCCGTTCCATGCTCCAATGACCCTCTGCGAAATGGCGTTCCGACGGAAGTCCGTTTGGACCAACTTCCTCTGTAGTTTAAAGGGATGACCCCGCAGATGTTCCGTCCCAGCCAAGGGCACACTCGTGGCCACTAACAATCCGGTAGATTCAAATTAACTCACCGTGTAATTGCCTGTAATTGAGAGGAAACAAATCAAGTTCAACCAGTCTGGCTTCGTTAGGTAGATGACTAAGATGCTTGACCACCTTCGTAGCCCTCGCCTGCACTCGTTCCAGTTGTATATAATCCTTCTTAAACCACGGACGCCAGGCCTGGACGGCATAATCCAAATGAGATCGAACAAATATCCCATAGACTTTTCGGAATAGTTCCTTATCAATCTGCACAAATCCACGTCTGAGCGCAAATAAGACCTGCGCTCAGATGTGGATTTGTGCAGACTCGATAATATGTATGAAGGATACTTAAAAACGGCTCAGCCGTTTTGCAGGTCTTAATGAATCTTGATAACTTTTAACCTTGCACAACTTTGACGAATTGTTTTGCTAGGCTGTTATTTGCGCACGAATCAGTTCTGTAGTCCGTTAGAATTCGTTGAAAAAAAACAAAATTTGCTCGAAACCCGATTTCTGAGAAATTGCTACACGAGAAGAAAATTCCAAAGACGCATGAAAGTAATTTTGCACTTACGGTTCCAGTGGCAACATCGTTGACAGTAACTGTGAGGTGGTATCGATGTCGAAATAGGCGCAGTTATGGAGCAGATAATCCCGTTGTGCTCAGTCGGGCTCAGTCACCTAATTAAAATTAAAGCCCACCCTAATTCATCGAAGGTAAATGCAGCGGGTTCAAGTACCGCCCCAGCTTGGCCCTCTTCACGCTACGGATTGTCTGCATGGGATCCAATCGTTAACACCAATGTAAAAAATAGACATAAATTTTAGTTTAGTCAGCCTTTCGGATAATACGCTTCCTATGCTATTTTAGACATTTAACAAATGGCACCCGCACTGTTCCTAGAAGAGGGACAACTTAAGTATTTCTAGACAATGTGTCATATGATAGAGATGATAATCTACTGACCAGATCCATCGCTTATCGTTTTGCATCCATTAAACATGGCATATTCCTGTTTTATCCATGGCTTCCAGGTCCGAAACGAAAATTATCGTATTGACTGTACTGATGTTTCGATCACACCTGAAATGCTCAGTGTTAAAGTCAATGAACGATCTCCGGACCACGCCTAGGATACACATAGCACACTTTGATGTCAGTGCATAGGGACATTGAGGTTTGAGTGTGGACGTTATCATCATTCATAGACACTTAACTCGTTAATTCGTTGAAATCGGTGAAGTAAAGTACTGTTCAGTTCAGTTCAGATTTATTAAGGGAAAGATAATCGAAAGCCTTTGAACTCCCTTATTGGTTACAAAGTGGCTAAGAAAGCATCGATACATAAGGAAAATTGAAAAGACGTTGTTTGCATAATGACATGGGAGAAGTAAGCAGCCGTCGACGCGTATAAAATAATACAATTGAAGGGCTAATCACTTGTTGTTAGTAGTATAATTATATGCAATGGGTTATATAGACATTGTATGCATAATGACACGAGAGAAGTAAGCGGACGTTGACAGGTCGCTAAAAATGCCTTTAAGGGGCTACTCCATTATTATGAGTAGCTAAATTACATGCAATGGGACTGCAACTGAGCCGCTTGATGCGCGTCAAGTTAGCACTTAAAGTAATTCACATTGCTGGAAAGAACAACATTCGCAGACAAAGCGTTCCACGCTGCAACCACTCTGTTACTGAAGAAGTATTTGCGACCATCGATTCTTTTTCTACTAACCCCATAACTTTCGTTATTCTGTCGCCACGTCGTTGCAGGACAGTTGGCCGCAGCTTATAAGCCGGAAAAACCTCAAAAATGTTTATAATATATAACTCTTCTCTTCAACATAAAGGCACCTGAAAAAGAACATAATGAACCTTGCGTTGAAACCAACATTTCAAAATGTGGTACGACTATTTTGGTAACAAATTTACCCTCCATTTTTAGATTTCAGTGTTATTACAGTTAAGAAATCGAAACTAAAGATGGTTAAGCTAATCGTTGACACACTGAGGTACGACTGAAGATATCAGAAAAGCCATGCTCGAAAGGGCGGAAGGATTTCGTAGCGACCTGCATAGGGTGGAAGACTGGGAGTTAGCATCAAAAATGCAATAAGCAGATAGTTTGTTCGCTGTAAAATTCTGTCGTAATAAGATATTGACTACAAGAAGCATGTGACCATGATAGAAGAAGGGAGCATACAAAGAGCTAGACTTCAAATAAAAATATCCTTCCTTATCAAAGTAGGAAAAATTTAAAAAGAAAATAAAGGTTAAGAGAGAGAATACTAACAAACAAAGGGTTGAGTATTATGGTAAGAAAGAAAACTTGGAATGTGATCAACGAGCTGACGAATTTTACCAAAAGGAATTCGACACGAAGAGAGAGATTGTGACATGAGTGGGCGAAAAAATACGAAGACGAAGACCTCTTTTGGAAGAATGTCAGCGGGTTAAGGAATAGGAGATATCCGCAGTTGATATACAATGAACTGACTCCAGAAATGTAAAACAAAACTGTTTTCTGATTAGCAAACCTTTCTTACTTAGCTGCTGATCAGCTTCCTACTTGACAGGATGACCTTGAACCAAAACAGTATTTGTATGGGCGAGTACAGGTCAACAGTATCAAACAATCGATTTCGCGGGGATAAAGCTTGAAACTTTAACTGATCCACAGTGAACTGAAAGCTGAATATGTTTAATATGTTCAGCCTTGATAAAATGGATACCGAAAGAAAAAGTACCATAGTATGATGTCTCCTTTCAAATTTGGTAAAAACAGTATTGGTGACAGATAAGTGCTCCAGAAATGCGCATGTAAGTTGACGGTAACTCTTGTCTAGACCTCCCAGAGCAGATTAAACTACAAGAATTCCAAAGCCTGGCTTTATATGCAAGTTGTTAGTAGTCTGAGAAAGGTTAGATAAGTGGCGTAACGGTGTCTAGAAAAACGCAATCGGAGAAATTAATACGTGTGGATGAACACGCAACCGGAGGAAAGGATTTAGTCCTAATATTATTACATTATTATTATCGAACAAGACGGGAAGGCATTCTCTGGGAGCAGATTTTTATTCATCCGACGTTTCGAACTCTCATGCGAGCCCATCTTCAAGGTAATAAAGACTGTACAGCTCACTGCATCTTTAACTCACCTCTGCCGAGTATGAACTTCATCAGCGCCATTGATTTGTTCGCGCAGGGCCTGATATGCAGCTGGCAGATCGATATGTCTATTGATCGATTCCACAATCGGGTGCCGCAGGTCTGACTGGCCCGATATTCTCACGTTGCCAAATTCAAAGTCGTGCCCTGGCGAGGAAGCGTGAGCGGCTACCAAGGGGGAATTTATCCTTCTGTCTCACAGCAAGCTCGTGCCCGTGCATTCTCGTGCAAACCCATTTGCCGGTTTCACCAATATAATCGGCTCGATCACAATGGCAGTTTATCCGGTAAATGACGCCGGATTTTTGGTTGAGGGGGATTGGATCTTTAGGTTTCATGAATTGCCGGCGGATTGCCGCTTCCGGTCTGTGAGCCATGCTAATCCCAAATTCGCTCACTAGTCTAGCGAATTCTTCGGATACGCCATTAATGTAAGGTTCTGCACGCCAGCACTTCGGTTTTGGCTGCCCCTTGGGGTTTATTCTCTTGGCTTCTCGCCTGCATTTCTCAGAAAAACTCCCAGGATATACATTGACCGTGACGAGTTTCTACAGAAACTTGATCTCGGCCTTCTTGTCGGCTGGTTCGGTGCAATGGGTTTCGGATCGATGGTACAGTGTTCCCACGCAGCTGCGTTTGTGCGAGAGGAGGTGATTGTTAAAATAACTCAGAACGCAAGAGGCATTCATCACCTTCCTGTAAACCGTCGTTTTGAGTTCTCCATCACCCTTTCTGCATACCAGCACGTTGAGAAACGGCAACTGACAGTCTTTTACTTCTTACATCGTGAACTGGATGTCGGGGAATATCGAATTCAAATTCTTTGTCAAATCCTCCATTTTTTCCCGACTGATGATGACAAATGTGTCATCAACATACCACCAGGTCCTTGTTGATATTGCTTACTAGCGTCTTCGTCATGTCATCCTCGCGAGGGGTATAGGCAGTTATATCGACCAAAAGTGCTTCGAATTTGTCTTCTTGAAATATGACCAGGTTTTGTCGGCCTTTATCGTCCGAAGTGCTTCAATTTCTGCTTTCGAGAGCGTCTTACGTTTTTTTGGGATATCACTGTCCTAGCAGATTTCTGCCTTCCTTGATAATTGGGGATTCACGAAGGACAGATTTGTCAGCTGCAATGAAGTCGACAAGAGTGATTACAACAAAATATGTATCAGACATCTTATACTCCAGAAAATACGACAGCAAAAAAGTTAGCATAAGTAGTATTGGATTTGAAGCGAACGAACGCAGAGGTGACAAGACATCCTTTGGGCAAACATTTGCTGAATCATGGGTCGTTAGGAATATTCATCAATTGCAGCCAAGAGCAGTGGAAAGTCAATTCATGATGTAACAAAAAACTGTTCACTTAATGAGTCTGCGTTGGATTTAGCACGTGCCAGCGTGGTCGAATAACCCGTGAGACTAACGAATTTTCCCAAAGTTCACTGAATCAATGAGCCCAAAAGAGAAGTTGACTATCAGAAAGGTTCTTTGATCTGAAAATAACCTATTGATTTGGACATTCATTTCTATTGGGCCACCCTGAAAGCCATATCGGTCAGGTGGTTCGTTTTAACTTCTTGGAAACCTAAAGCCGGGAAATAAATTCAGTCAGTTCTAACCATAACAATTTCTCGAGGCAACAGATAATAAAAATATCCTCCTTATATGACGTAAGATGGTAAGAAAATGAATACTTATTTAACAGTAAAGAATCATATAAATAGATTTGACTTAACACTCGAAGAAGGTGAAACTTTTTTTAGGGGCAAAGTATCGCAGTATACATTTTTTCCTCAGTGCTTTGGTTAGCGCTGCCTGCTTAGGACAACAGTCGATTTTTAAAGGACCTAGCAAAATGATGCGGTTGAGATAAGCAGTGGAACCACGTTTTCGGCGCCCAAAATCTCAAGAAACCCAACTAAAATACGATAAAGACAATCATGGGCACGAGTCCTGAAGGAAACAAGAGCTTAACAGATCCACAGAATAGAGACACAGGTTCGCACGTTTTACATTTTTACGATATCACAGAGCAATCAAGAAAGTTTTTGCGCGAGACAGTTAAAAAGCTAGCTAACGCAAACTCACAGGTTTAACATGTATTCAGCACTTCTGGTTGACGAGAATAGCTCGCTGCAGGCGGACACGGACAGAGCAGATGCACCCACTGGGATTGATAAATCTCAAGGACGGAAAAAGTTACACGTACCCGTAGAGAAAACTTGCAGCAAATGCTTGCAGAGCTTACTGTACACGCTGTCGTCTCAGTAAATGCTCATACAACCCAATATGCCCTCCTTGAATTGTGATGTGGGAGCTTTCGCGTTATCGACAATTGGGAACGCTCGCTTCGGCACCCCGTTTTGATAGGTGGTGACCCCGATTTAATCGAAATGCAACTGCTCTGACGCTATGTATTGGTGACCCAGACGTGATCAGCTATCTCCAGCCGCCATATCAACCCGACTCCTTCCTGCAAGCTGCGGTCTTCCACGCTTCCGAGAACATCACCGCTAATAGGTTTCCCATTCATTAAATTTAACCATTCTTCCTCTATTCGGATTTCTTCACCCAAGCTCCAGTCTGGAAGATAGCACTTTTAGTGCTCCTACTGCGCTTCCCGTGTTTTCTTGAGCACAGTCTGGTTTCGGCCATTCGCCGCCATCCAAACAGGCGAACCAATGTCAACGTTGAAACAGACTTGCACTTCCTGAAGGCACTGTGATGCAGATCTTTCTTTCCCTCACTCTGGATGCTGGTTCCCACGGACGTGCCACCGTCCAGTCACCAAGCTATTCCAACCTGTTTTCCATTATTTCTGTAAAAAATATTATACCCTCACGCCGCTCTCCTTGCCACGTAAATCCAAACCTTTAGGTAAAGGGCTGACCTCCTTCAACCTCAAAATACAACTTCGTATTTTCTAGGTAGTCAGTTGCCATATGGAGTTGACGAGAATTCCTTAACCCTTGAAAGGCTACATGTATCATGCTACCTCGGGTACTAGCTGTCCATCACGTCCTGGGTGAAAACTACCGACTGCCAGCTTACAAATTCATGATGTTACATAAGGAAACACTTTTTGTTAACTCATTGTAGCAGTTCAGCCGTCGATCATGACGGTGTTCACCCTTTGAACTGGCATGTCAACCCGTTTTCCTATTATGCCGAAGAGTAAACAGCAGATAACCTTATGCATGAAAGTTTGGCATCTAACTTTTACTGGCAAGTTCGGCATACGTTATGAGTTTTTTTTAAGGAAAGTCAGCTAGCACCGGTTTGCATATACCAGCCGCAACGGGCAAGAGGTAAGTCAGTGCACTCCTGTCTTCTTCTGCGGTATTTTCACCCGGCAGATCGATGGTCGTTTTTACGCATCTTTTCTGCTATAGGAATTTTTGAGAGAGAGGAATACGCTTTATTTTGAAGTATCATTCAAAATTTTCAGCAAAACTATAAATGGCGCCATTCACTAGGATAATAGGATAAGTAAACATAATATGCAAGAATTAAAGAGTCAAAAATGGACATCTAGTGGGGAGACAGTTCTAGTCTCCGCTTTTTATTTCAATCTCTTCACACGTAAGGTGGCGTGCTAGAAATGGCAAAACAGAGCGTTGATATGCCGTTGTACGGCAGGCTGTATGGCGAAAACCTCGGCGCATCGGACGGAAAGACTTCACAGCGATCAGCTCAGAGTGGAGGGGATGGGTTACCTCATCAAGGATTCGCCCAGCGATTTTTTGACTGTCGTAAAGTGGCGTTTTGCTGTCAAATCCACTAAAACAGTATAAGAAACACCAGCAGCAGAAGAAAACATTCAGAGAATACGTTTTAAAATCAAAAAAGCCCTTTTTAAGCAAGACTGGAAAAATCCCGGGAGTGCAATAAAGGATGAGGGGGAGAACACATGCCTCTATAAATAGCCAGATAAGGGCCTGTGGTGTGTGATAGGAACGCAAACGGTGAATATAATATAGAAGTTTACGAATTTTTGTAAAAAGATTATCAATATGTTGGGAGCATGAAAGATGCGATGTCAGAGTAACGCCAAGGTACCGAAAAGAGGATACCTCTTTGGGAAGGATGGCTGAGAATTGAGAACTAGGGGATGGTCGCGGGTGAAAAACACATTGGACAGACTTCTCATGGTTGAGTTGAAGACCATTATCTGAGGAATGTGGAAATAATGGGTTCATCAGTTTTCCATTCCGAGCAGGTCCACATTAGCCTTGTTGTATAGCCAGAAGGAGAGTCTATGAGTAGAGGGAAGGTGTTTAGTAGTAAGGCATCGACAAAAAATCTCTCGGAAAGGCGATCATGGTCAGGATATTTTTTTCAAATTTTAAAATGTTCTTCCTCTAGGTATCATTCCGTAGGGCAGAGGTCGGCAAACTCCGGCCTTTAGGCCAGATATGGCCTAGCTAGTATTCCAGTTCGGCCTAACGCCCCCCTAGTTATTTATTGTTGGATTCGGCCTAATTGAACTGTCACGGTTTTGTTCCCCTTCATTACTACTGGTTGCAGCTCAAGCTGTGGCTCGTGTTTATTTTTAGAACTGATGTCAGGCGCCGCACCTAGCCCAGTGTGATGGAGCCCTCGTTGACATCAGTATGCTGTGCGGAATGAATTCTCTCCGCGCTTCACTGAGGTGCGTTCTAATTCGCAAGAGTTCAAGATTGTCAGCACTCCTTTTGACTTTCACTTTGACAACGCCCCCTCTGATGTGCAATTGGATTTGATTGAGCTGCAGGTTTCGGACGTTCTCTTGTCCAAGTTTACTTCTTGCACTACTCTCATTGACTTCTACCGTCAGCTGCCACACGCTCAGTTTCCAATGTTGTTAGCCCGCGCCAAGCGTGTGGTTGCAATGTTTGGCAGCACTTATTCGTGCGAGCATCTGTTCTCCAAAATGAAGTTTTGTAAGAACAAGCTGCGCTCTCAGCTCACTGCCAATCGCCTTAATGACATTCTGTTGCTGAACTCCTCATCATTCGAACCTGATATTGTATCTGTCTCTAAGAGCATGCAGCATCATGTTTCCCATTTATCGTACTGTATTTTTGAATAATAAACGTTTCCTTAAACACCTTCTTCCTTCTGGCCTAGTATGCCTTCTTGACCTCATGAAATGGCCTAGAAGTCCGAAAAGTTTGCCGACCCATGCTGTAGGGGAAGCACGGACAGTTAGCAAACGACCTAACGCATACGTTATATAGGCGTTCGGCTGCCGCTCATTCAAAATATTTGCAGATACATTAATCCGAACCTCTGTGCCTCCTGCTCTAGGTTCCTTTATATAAGTGCCCTGGTTATTTGGACTGTTATTGATTAAAAGAATGGGATATTAAGGCAAACGAACATAGTGTCTTCTCAAATTTTTAGGCTTCTCAAACGTTCGAAGACATTCTTGGGAGTGAGAAGTAAGGGCCGTTAGGAGGGTGCCAAATACTTTAATAAAAACCTTTACCATGCAGGTTAACATGCTTGAAAAGTAATTTTAACATCTCACGAGGTCGTAGATTTGGGGCATTGAGTAGTTTAATTACAACTCGGATGCGTGCTGTTGTGCATTTTTAGTAACCCAGTAAATTCTTTTTTACATAATTTATTAAGATTGTGCGGCATTGCAGGGTCATTTGCGCAGCTATTTACTCTCCTTACGATGCTTTATGCAAGTGAAGCTGTAGTGGCCCGACTATAGGCGCATGTTGCAACGCTGAACCTACCGCGACTGCTATCCCTGGCGGCTAATCCCGGCTGCCCAAACCGGTCAATTATCTTCAAGGCTGACTCACACATGACCTTGCTGGAAGACGCTGTGAGAACTTTCCCTACGGTTTCACCCTTTGGAAACCGCTCTCGCGGTTCCGGGCATGCCCTCGTCCGGCTGCCAACTTCACCCAACCTCTTTTCCAACAGTTCTGTACAGAAAACACTACCCTTCCATCTTCTGTACAATTTATTCCCTTCTCATACGGTAGCGGGCAAGAAGGTTGTGGCGGCCAAGGTCTTCGCTGATGGCTTAGGTTGCTGCGACAGTTGCAACACTCAAGGCTCGAACTCGCGACCTGTCGAAAGCTCTAACCATTGAGCAACGGTATCGTGGTCTTGCCGGTTTCGAGCGGGAAAAGTAACCTTTGTATAAAGGCGCTCACCGATCGTTTACGGCTAATCAACCAGAAATGGCCATTCTAGTTTTCCTATGTTGTTGTCGTTAACTTTTTTCGGCTCAGGCATTCTCAATTGCTGTGATCAACGGCTGGAAATTGACTATATCTCAATTTATCCTCTTCCTTAGACGCGTATTTTCAACTTAAGTATTTGGCAAACGAGCATCGTAAGCCGTAAGTAATGCAGCATCTTTTCAAGCCTCGTTTACCTACGTTCCTGGTTTTAACCTTGTTCTTCAGCTGCTATTGTGCCCTGAAACATGCACTAATTATCTGTCATCGCATATAACTGGGTACAAAATCATGCGACCTTTCGTTAAAAGGCCAATTCTCCAACCATACGGCAAGATATCAGATATCCTTATCTGGAAACGATATGACTTATCCAGATTTTGCAGCAGTATGGTTAACTTTTCCAAGCGCATCCTTGTCCAGTCAGTCTTTGGTTTCTGAATGTACTTATAGATACTAAAATGAGACGTCGATTCTGCAGCATCACGGCATTTTACTAACACCGATGAATGAGATCTGAAACTAGAAACTAACATATAATACTCAGGTCAAATCAATTTCCGTGAATTCACTCACAAAGCCCGACGTATTCTACCCAGTAAACCCATCTCCTTTAACTTCTACCAAGTTTCCCTTCGCAAGCCCTGCGTTCCGTTAGAAATCGATAATCTATAGGAATACCGCAAGCGGATGGCTCACTTCCAATTTTCGACCGGCCACACCCTAACCCGAGGCAACAGATGCTTAACCAGTGTGGCAGTGACCAATGGAACTTGAGCGTTCGGATCGCTCTGGCGGCTGAGTTCAAGACTATTCAAAAGCACACGAGAGCGACACTGTGTTCTGGTTTGGTCACAGGACAGAGCACTTTCACTTCGTTTTTCTTTCCATACCGGGTCCTCGCAGGAGGCAGTCGCATAGTTACGAGCAGTTTATCGTCAAAAGAACCGTACCGCCAAGGCTCACGTGATCAGTCCAGTGTGTGTTTGTGAGGAGTAGTCGACTGGTGGACTGGCATACCGTTATGTGCATATTACGAGAACCATCCTGTCGCTAAATTTCTTTTTTTAATATTTCTGGCATTGGATTACAATTAATTTTAGATCGTCCTTGAACTGCCGGTGAATATTGCGCAATTTTTGCTATTTTCAATCGGTTAGAAATAAATTTAGATCATGTTCTATGTGGTTATCAAAACCCGCAAAATAAGATAGTCCTTTAAAGCATTTACCGAAGTAAAGAGCTTTTGGATATTCCTTCTAATGCCGATGACCGTTTGCGTCATATTTATAAATTCAGTCAAACACGAAAACTCGTTGCCGAGAAAAATTAACGTCCACGACAAAAGGTGACCAGGAATATGCCTAAGATCAATTAAAAGCGTTCTATAATAAGGTACCCCTGAGCCGGGTGTCAAGGTAGAGTCGCGAAGAAGGGAGGCAGCAGGAAATGCCTGGGTGACCGCCCCCACATAATCGATCGATGTGGGCGTATCAGACGGGCACGGTGGCATTAGTGGTTTTACGGGTGGAGCGGCGTAAAGTAGCACAAGGGGCGCTGTCGAGTTGGCAAGGCAAGGAAATTTAGATGCCCACCGTCATTGCTCAATTAAGCTGTTTTTAGCAATGAATTAGACCGTATTACATGCCTAACTATTCACGTCAACCTAACCCGAACGATTGTGTTAGTTAAGGGGGTGGCACAGACATTCGTTGCCCAGGCGACGGGATCGGGCGCTGTGGTTGACCCAAACTAAACACGATCTGTTGCCCACAGCTGGTGCCAGGCTACGACAAGGGGTCCAAGACCTTGTGGTAAAGGAGAATAACATAACGACCACACGAAGGAGGAACCAGTGCAGCCTGACTCTCAGTCATGAGAAGCCTCGAGTTATCCCGTCATTTGGCACCCCTTCAAAACACGACTCAAAGGGCCTCCAATTTATTCCTTTGAGCCACTTATGAAAAACTCGGCGGCCTCGGTGGGGTTCTAACCCACGTTAGCAAGGAGAAAGCTTCAGTATGATTAAACTCACGGCTCCCAGTGGGGCCTCGTAACTCAGTTGGCTCGAGCGTTGGCTGTATTAAAGCCTTCCCTTTGATGGCGTGGGTCCGAATCCCACCGAGGCCGCCAAGTTTTTCACAAGTGGGTCAAAGGAATTATTCAAATCTGCCCCAATCCTCTACTTATTAATTGTGCCTGGTAGTCATCTGGTGGATTCTAGACTGATTGCTAAGGAAATCCTGCTTGGGCAGTCATCTTGCTGTGTCAGAATTGGTGGATTCCATACGTTGCAGTAGGCTGAGCGGGTAAATAACCCCAAGTGGGGTTAAATTCATGGCTCCCGGTGGGGCCTCGTAGCTAGAGCCTTGGCTGTACTAAAGCCTTCCCCTTGCTGGCGTGGGTTCGAATCCCACTGAGGCCGCCGAGTTTGACACAAGTGGGTCAAAAGCAATTATTCAAATCTGCCAAAATCATCCAATTTATATTGGTGGGCAATACACTTATTTCCACTGACATCTCTTTATGTGACCTTCTTTATAGCAAACATGTGGCACTGATTGGTGCATCGGCTGTGCCTTGATGGTTAATCTGAAGTTAGGACGGCCGGGAGCAAGGAGGTTCACACTCCGCCGCAATGGTACAACCTACAGACCAGATAAGGAGCCATTATAACCAAGTGGGTGATCCAGAATGGGGAGGGAGTTCTTCGGTCAGTGATCTAAGTATTGAGCCCAAAGAACAGAAAAAACCTACCGGTCAGCAGGAGGCTCCTAGCGCTGGCTGCAACTCAGGTCTGCCGCCGTAAACTGGATGACTGCATACTATGTCGAGCGTGAGGACTGATAGCAAGCAAGGGAATATTCAGCTTGCAATGAAGGTCAATGAATTCCATTCGAGGTAGACCAAAGAATCTTGCAAAGTTCCCTTTGATTCCTGATTGCAAGTCTGAAATATTGTGAGGTCGGGGACTTCTGCATGCATGACTCGATATGTACTCCTGCAGGTGGACAGACAGTAGCTATAATTATTGAAAACATGGGCAAGAGTGTCGTTGGCACACGCCTTACTTCTCTAGCCGGGTGGTCTTAACGGGGGCATGAGCATATAGTCACTGATCGATCTCAGGAAAGTATAACCGAGATTCTGAAATGTGTTTCCACTTACTAAGGATGACTGAAGTGGGATTATAAGATTGGTGCGTATGTAGCATACTCCAAAAACATTTACTTACAGCTTTCGAACGCACCTCTTAAATGCATCCCTGCAAAAACAACACACAGCAAACATGGCTACTTAATTAACATACGCTTTTCTATTGATTTTGTATGTTTTAAAAAATGCAAATGCATTTTGGTAGAAAAATGCTTGAAAAATCCTTCCTTGTACTTAGTTGGTGGTTACTCACGACTTCATTGATTTTTTTATACCCCAATTACGTATACATTTACGTTTTATAAAGTTGCCAATTTTCAGATTTGTTTAAGCCCATTAAATTTTCATTCAAACGGCATCATATCTGTTCGTTTATTAATTCTCCTTAGTAAATACAAAACATAGTCTACATGAATGGCAAAATTTTATGAGCCCAGTATGTTTTCCTCTGAATGGCATAGAGGACTGTATTATTTTCCAATCATTTAATGTGTACAGCTCATAGACTGTAAAACGTAAACGGAAATATAACGACAGGTATAGCTAAAAAGTGTTCGGGACTGGTAAAAATTTTAAAAGACGACTTGGTGATTATACGCAAATGAAAAATCGATCAGCCTGAGGCTGACAAACAGGTCACAGGATGCCACTCCCGGTTCTGATTGATTAAATGCAGTTAAAGTTGCAAAAATTCCCATTAAAAGATTCAAAAGACGACTTGACGATTATATGCGCTGCTTTCTATAACTTCTCTTCAGGCCAGTACAGTTATAGGGAAACGTTGGAACGCAGTAGAAATTTAAAACATGAAATCGATAATTTTTGTCCATTTGTGTGGGTTATCTGAGGAATGTGCATAAAGGGGGGGGGTTATAAGAGAAAATGTGATAGGTGGCAGTAAGCTTTTGGTAGAGCCGTTCTAGGAGAAGAGGGCAGACAGAGATGGCGTGGGGGATGCATGCAGTTAAGCGGCTGTTGGCCAAGCTAAGCGCGGAGCTTGTACGAGGTTCTTTTGTGCACACAAAGCCGGCTTCTTCAACTTAATGGCAGTCGCTTCTGCTGCTACTAGTAGACTGGAAGATGAAATTCATTCAGGTTTAAGAAAAAATGCTTTGCTACCGAAGGGGTACAAGAAAAGACCGTTTTGTGCAAGTTTTACGTAAAATATTTTCGAATTTTTTAGGTCATCGAATATGAATGGGAATGCGATATTACTTGCACAGTCATTTTTTACCGAGTGCAGATGGTCAAAAGGAAAAAAAACCGGCATCCTAGCCTGGGCGAAATACTTTGGGATTATGCTGCGTGCTAATTCATATTAAAACCCCACCCAAGTAATCCTTCCTGAACGAAAAAGTATTTCAGACTGTCTTTTAACAGGCCATGAGGCTGATGACTGACTATATTCATTTTAGCGACATTACTGCCTCACCCCTTCTGCTGCTGGGAGGACTGTACGGCTATGAGGTGTGCTACCCATGTCCGTATGCCTCTGAAACGCCAGAAAACTGGCCAAAAATACTGCTTTTTGTCTCTTTTATGACCGTGGATGTGCAACTATGGCCTCATGTAGTTTTATTTGTTGAAAAGTGGTTGTAGTGTATATACTCGGGGCGCCTGTTGCAACACTAGGCCTCCCACGATAACTAACACTCGCGCACCAGTGGCAGTCTGATTCTCGTCCAATCGAGGTTATCCGGTAGTCCGTCCAATCAACTTCAAGTTTAGTTCAGGCATGCTCTCACTCAAGACGCTGCGACGACTACTCCAGTGCCTCCAAGTGTGTTCTTATCGGGCGGTCAACTTGTTTCAACCGGTTCAACCGTTGGTTTCGTCTTTTTCCAGCGTATGTTGCACGGCATGGTAACGCAAGGACAGTGACTTGGGCGTGGATTAGTTTTGAATGATATGAGACTTGCGATGCAGCTACTGCACTCTCCAGTCCCTTAATACCATCTGTGCCCGGTGTCAAGACAGAATCAAGAAGACAGGAGGCGGGGTCGGCGCAGTTCGCTGACGTGGCAGGAGACTCTCCTAACCGTGCCACCATTCCTGAATCAAATCCCACGGAATGGGAGTGCCATAAATGACAAGAGTGGCTGGCATGGCATAAGCATGCACCTACGGGTGCCGCCACGCTCCCCTTCCCCCATGTTCGGCATCTGAGCGGCTCTTAGAGTGCACTGGTGTCAGGGAGAGCGTGATATCGACTGTCTCTCTGCATACTTCTCATATCTGGACAAGCTAAAAGTCTGTGGATTGGGAAGCTGCCAACTGACGGGATAACCCGGTTCTGTTCTCTGGATGGAGTCAGGCTGCAATGGCTCATTCCTAATGCGGCCTTTGTGGCACTATGATTCAGCTGGTATCCGTGCCGCTCCATCCCCTCTTGTGGGAAATTCTGGTCCTTTGTGGGTAGACTAGGGTGTGTGGTGTCATGCCTATGTGCCCCCTAAACGGGCCACGTGGTAGATGCGTTGGACCAACACGGGGGCCACATCAGGGCACGGCATGCGTTATTCGGGTTGCGTTCCCATAACAAATGCCGAACATGGAGGTGTGGTGGCACGCCTAGGGGCGGCTTGAACTTAAGGGACCCAGCCGCGCCAGCCACCTGCGTCCTCTCCCGCCTCCGGTCTTCTTGACTCTGTCTTGAAACCGGTCTCAGGTGGGGGAGGAGGAGAGAGTGCGGTAGATGCAGCGAAAGTCTACTATCACTTTAAACTAAATCACGCGCAAGTCACCGTCCCTGCTCCACTTTCCCATGGAGCATACGGTGGACATCGTCGGACTACGACGGTCGAACTGTCGTGTGCATCTACCCCTAAACGGGCCACGTGGTAGATGCGTTGGACCAACACGGGGGCCACATCAGGGCACGGCATGCGTTATTCGGGTTGCGCTCCCATAACAAATGCCGAACATGGAGGTGTGGTGGGACGCCTAGGGGCGGCTTGGACTTAAGGGACCCAGCCGCGCCAGCCACCTGCGTCCTCTCCCGCCTCCGGTCTTCTTGACTCTGTCTTGAAACCGGTCTCAGGTGGGGGAGGAGGAGAGAGTGCGGTAGATGCTGCGTAAGTCTATTATCACTTTAAACTAAATCACGCGCAAGTCACCGTCCCTGCTCCACTTTCCCATGGAGCATACGGTGGACATCATCGGACTACGACGGTCGAACTGTCATGTGCAGCTTCACGCCACGCCAGTCACCTGTGCTTGATCATCCCTCCGGACCTTTTGAAATCGGGCCGGAGTGAGGTGAGAGGGTGGTAGATGCTACATCGTCGGACTACGACGGTCGAACTGTCATGTGCAGCTTCACGCCACGCCAGTCACCTGTGCTTGATCATCCCTCCGGACCTTTTGAAATCGGGCCGGAGTGAGGTGAGAGGGTGGTAGATGCTACATCGTCGGACTACGACGGTCGAACTGTCATGTGCAGCTTCACGCCACACCAGTCACCTGTGCTTGATCATCCCTCCGGACCTTTTGAAATCGGGCCGGAGTGAGGTGAGAGGGTGGTAGATGCTACACAAGTCTGCTATCAGTGTAAACTAATTCAAGCGCAAGTCACCGTCCCTGCTCCTACCATGTTGCGGGGAACACAGTGGACATCGTCGGACAAAAAGTCTGAGCACAAAACGGCACCGGATACGGCAAACGAGGGTCCGCAGTGTACAGGTTGCGCAATGGACTTGCGAATTAACACCTGCCACTAAAACAGGAAACAAGTTGATCACCCAAGTGGTTGGTTTTTGGCCTGGAGCCGGCTGAATCAGACATGGCCATGTCTGTGTAGTTCAACCGTGAATCACAAACTTACCCAATCCCGTCTAGCCTGTTACCAAAATTCGCCTCAGAGTTGCAATCGCCACCTGTGCTATCATCTCGAGTGGCAACCAACGACACCTAACCACCCGAAAAGGTGAAAAATTACTGCTCTTCGTGTGCAAGCTCAACAAAAGGTCCGCTTCCCCTGGCAATAATTCGTCCCCTAAGCTCGAATATGGCCATAACTCCCCTACAGTGGCATTGGTGAATTAAACTGCATCGAGTGCACCCCATAATGTGCGATTGGCGAGCTTAGGCTAAAACAACTGATAATATGCGTGAGCCCGACTACACGTGCTGGTCCCTCAGCACGCATAAATCGAACTATTATCACGTGGATACCCCATCGACAAGAAAATTGAAGTAACGTATGCGTGTGACAAGGGAGACCGGAATGGCCATTTCTGGTATATTAGCCAGTTATAAGCAAACTCAAGTATGCGCCACCAGGAACTTTGGTCATTGAATCGAACACCCTAGCAATGAGCTACGGGTTCGTTGTCTTGTCAGTTTTGATCGGGAATATCAATAATGAAGTGGCGCTCACCGATAAAATTTAAGGAGCATGTTTGTCCCGTTGTGCTTTGGGACTCAAGCTAGAGCCCTCGCATAGAGTTGGAGTAAGGCTACACCACCACCTGATCCTCAGTTCCAAGGCATTCGACCAGTTGGCAGCCCTTTAGGCAAGGATCGCTAAACTTAAGCCAGACCTAAGGTGCATCGAACGTATTATAGTGAAGAAGACGGTTTCCAAGATGGGAGTCACCCCCCCTCTCACAACACGCGTTTACCGAGCTGCGCTAAGTTCATTCAACTCTATAACCCCTGTCGTTGATGCGCGCGTATGGCACGCCTCAGACGTCAGCTTCAAATCTGCACCAGCTACTGCGTCCCACCAGCTGGGTAACAAGCTCGGATAGTCAACTGGTGACAAGGGAAACGGAAGAACAAATACGGGTGATACTGAAAGTCATCCTCACAGCACATTAGTACATTCCTCGCTAAAATACATGTGATGCGCGAAGGGTCATGACTTGAAAGGAAAAAAATCGGTCCCCCCAGCACTGACAGTCAGACTGCAAATGCTCCTTTGTAACTGGGCCATTGGTGAACCCTTGTACAGGTGAGGTCCCAGCCACCCTTACTGTAGCCTGGCACATGTAATATGTGCAGGCCGCGTAGCCAGGCCGTTCAATTTAGTTGATCACTGCGTACGCGCACACCTCTGGTCCTCTTGACACTGTCATGACACCGGGTCCAGGTGTTTTAAGCTGCGCAAGTCAACATCACAATAAACTAACTCATGCACAAGTCACCGTAGCTGGGTCCGCTCCGTGGGGCAGTTCGATCGTCACAGTCGGATGGTCATTCATAGGGATCAGCTGCATTCCCTCTTCCGTCGTGCGGCGATGTGAGGTCGAGTCGAAACAAGTGGAAGTAGTACCGGGCGCAAGGCATGACCGGGCGTTGTTTATCTGTCTCTCGCGTGTCATACACAGACTGCCCTCTCAACCCCCCCTCCCCTCCCTGTTAAATCGACTCTAGTGACACATTCGACTACCCGCGTTGAATCCTCCTGAAAATACACGCAATCGGTCCATCTTCTGTCGCTGCTATTCTTTTTTCGAAAATTGACTTTCAAAAACAGGCGTTGGGGCTGGAAAACGGTACAGAGGGTAAGTTGTGGGGGCATCTCTGACCGCATACAAGGGACGGATGCCGCAGAAAGCGCCTTTTGTGGTGCTCTCGAGGATGAGGAGGCATATGTATACATGCGGATACTTACTTATTACATATCCTTACGTTTATGTAAACAGGTATAAACAGCTTAATCTTCATAGTTTTGAACAGATGTAGAAGCGCGGGGTCAAGATAGTTGCGTATGGGTGATGTTTAACATAAAAATAGGTTAATGCGTGGCAACATGTCGTGGTTGTGGTGGTGGTAGTAGTAGTATTCTTAGAGTTATTATATACATTGACACAGAAAGGGTGCATCATTGTTTTTGCGTAAAAAAACTCCCAGACAGGCTCATAGTACAGAAACTGTAGGGAGGAAGGAGGAGTTGGAGTCCGGTTCTCAGGAGTACACAAAATGCTTCTTGCAGAGTACGGTGAACTGTTCAGTATTGAAGTGGCATTCTGAAAGGGTGAAAACAATGAACAAGGAGGAAATGAGACTGCTGCCGAGGGCAAATACAGCGATAAAGTTGTCTAATAGAGCAAAAGACGGCTGATGCTTCAGGTTAACATCCAAGGCCACTAGACAGGGCAGATTGCAGCAGGCTGGCGTGTCCTGCAACCAGGACATACTAGTGACTTTTAATAGTCCTGACTGCGGCCGTGCAGGCGCTATATGAACGACTGAATCAGCTTCAAATTTCTGGGGTCCGTCACATGTGTTGCATGAGGATGATGAGAAGACCAAAAATGTCCATTCTAAGAGCTACTGGCCGCTAGATTGATGCGCAAACTAGGTTAAAATGCGTTTTGCTTCCGGTGAAAATATCCGTTTTATAAAAAAAATGTAGCAGAAAAACATAATTTCCACCCAAATAAATTGAGTAAAACGGGAACTTAGGAAATCCTATAAGGGTCTATGTTTCTCGATCCCCCACCGCGCCCCGTAGTACATTGGTTACCACCTCAGTGCACCATCAAAGTCCTAATCAGGGTCACCTCAGGCGTGTTTGGGCGGCAGCTATAGTTTTGGGTCCTGTCGTGTACTCGCTAGCAGCGCGGTCTAAAACGCCTAGAGCTAATGGGGAGGAGTTTACGAGGCTAGAAGCTCAGCTTTCCGGTTATCCAGGGAACTATTATATATATTATTTATGTTAGAAGCAGCTTTGTTGTTCCCTAGGGTCTGCTTAATTGATGTTTTTGACAAAATTACAGGGCCACTGCCGGAGGAAGCAATCTTTGACTCCATCGGTATTGCAGCCTAGACCAACCCCGAGTTCGCGCAGGTAGCATCCGGGTTTTTGATGCCATTTTTGCAGGGCTTGACAGTAACGTGGTTTTGCAAAACCACAGACTTACTAACTGATATCGCAAACAAAAACCCCAAGGACCACCACTGCTTCATGTCCTCGGTTGCGGCTTCAGTGAAAAAAACGTGTTCCCTGGGCTCACAAACATGCGCATATCACGAAATGCCTCACAGTATTTCGGATACCTGTGGATTTCTTTTGAATCCCCTCTCGATAACGCTCGGACCCTTTGTACCTTTTTCCCCTGAATGCATCGATCTCTAAAAGTGCTTAAAACCTCCTAGAGCCTCAGAATGTATATTCTCGTTCGGATTGCTTTCAACGCGTCAGACGAGAAACCCGCCTCAAGGTCAGTTTGCGGGTCAGAATCGAAAACAGTCGGTCTCAACAGATTGTGTTCGGTGATGGGCGGTTCGTCTTACGGCCTATGACAAAAAATATGCCCTTCAGGAAGCCCCAGTTGATTAAGAAGGAACAGTATCGTCGCGACATTATGAGCATTTGTGTAAAAAATGGCTTAACGATACAGTGGAACATCAATATATAATGAAGAATCAGATTCTAACGCCCTGAAAGGCTACACAAGACGCCTAATGAAAGCAAATCAAAACCAAAGTATATCAATAGAAAAGGGTTTTGGAAATTTCGATAATTTCGACAATCGACTGCACTGAACACATTTCTGTACCTGAACCCCTCCCAAAAAAAACTGGAAGCGCCTTTCCACGAGAACTCGCGAATTTTGGTTTTAGGTGCTGTTTAAGAAGTGTTGAACGATACGACTCCTTATGTCCTATAAAAAGTACCCTTGGAGTACCCTTGCTGCCCTCAAAAAGTGAGTCCTATCTCTCCAGGTTTGACCTCCTTCCACCGAATAAATGAAAATACAGAAAGTTGTCTGTTTGGACAGTGAAATCCTCGTCTACGTCATACTACCTAATCCCTATGTGAGTTGGCGCGACCGTGCATGGTTTGAATGAAAAAAACTTTGGGGGCGCTGGAGGGAGTACTGGATCTCGACGGCTCACCGTTAATTTTCATCCCACATGGGCTGGCAGGGCACACAGCCCTCCCCATAGTAAACACACGTCAACACCGCGCCAGTCTATGCAGACGAGGATGCGACCTTAGGAACGAAACATCATAAAAGTAATGCAGTGCATGAAGCCTTCAGCGAGGACCTATTTAGCAGAGCCAACTCGATGTGAAATGAGGAGAGCAGAAGGAAAACCAAGCAAGAAGACCAGCAGGAATACCTGCCAAACGAGCACAGTTGAAGTGGTAGCAAAGACCACATCCGCGGCTACGGCAGCTGAGAATGGGACCAGGCTTCTTACAGTGAGAACACGCCTATCAGAAGGAAAAAAAGAAACAAAATACACAAGAAACAAACACAAATGCACTTAAAGGTACTTTGAACAGCCCTGAATAGAGTAGGCGGTCAGGAAGCGACTTTCCACCCAGGACAATTTATAGCTAAGGAAAATGTTTGTCATCTATTCAACTTGAACAATAGTATTCGACTTAACGGGATAAACCTAGTATTTGTCCTGAGGACGCTGTTTCTCTTGCACAGCACATGAGAAAAGCAAATGTTTGCAGGCCAAAAAAATGAATTACACAAGGCAGTGAGCTACTACTCCAGGCCTCGCAGGGCTTTTGGTCATTTTAGCCTACGCAGCAGACACAGCAAGAGCTTGATACGTGACATCAACTTGCCAATCTGACGCGCTTGAAAGGTTGCAAACTGACGGGATAAAATGGACCACGCGGTCAACTCAGTGTGTTTGTGTGGAGTGGCCGACTGGCAGACTGAGAGCCAGATTGCAATGGTTCGTTCTTAATGTAGGAACTCCTACTCCGTGGCATCCGAGCCAGGTGTGGCGACACGCATAGGGAGGGGGTCTCCGACAGGGTCTGCCACCTGCGCCTTCTACCGCCTCTGACCTTCTTGACTTGGTCATGACACTGGGCCCAGGTGGGGGGGGGGGAGGGTATGGGAGGAGGAGTGTGGTGGATGCAGCGAAAGTCTATTAACAAAATAATCTAATTTACGCGCAAGTCACCATTCCTGGGCTACGGAGGACCTCGTTAAAACTGATGGTCAAACTGTCACTGTCATCCACTGCCTAGGTAGGCATAACGGGGAGGTCCGTAATATTTAGCAAGAAGCAAGTAAATGAGAGCATACACCGGCGGTTACGAAACATGCAGCAATTATGTAGTTCCTTACCAGCAGCGCGCCTTTGGCCAAATTGATTCTCAGATATCTGAGAACGACCCCAGAGTCACGCTGTCTAAAATACTGGCTCACAGCGGTTTGATCTGCCTGTACGGATCGATTTCGCACCCTAAGGCCGTCGCCTCCGGCTTCGAAGTTGGGTAACAATTTTAACCTGAACACCTATTCCACAAAATACCACGATCACCGCAGAAAACACGCCAAATGTCCTCCCTGTGACCAAGTTTTTCGTACCTTGATTTGCCCTGTTCGGGCAAAATTTGCCATGCTATGATTTGATTGTGAACTACTTTGTGTAGATGAACGACTTGCCACCTCTACGACTAACCTCACCTCATTGTATTGCTCTTACACCCTCTCACTCGACTGGCCTGTACGAACCTCTAAGCCAAAGCCGGCTCGAATTCAGCAACCTTGTGTGGTCTCTAGTTTCAAAAGGTTTCGTGGTGGGGCTGCCTCGTATGGCCGTCCAATGGATTTGATTTCTAATACATGTCTACTAACGATTGTTCAGTAGACGGGTCTGGGGTGCTTTTCTCTTTTGGACTGATGGTTCCTCAGTCGGTTAGTAGGTTTCATCGACACACTTCATAGCACACCTCACGGAAATATTCAGTTAAGAGCGAAAGACTTATCCACAATTGCAGGTGTGAGTGAAGAGAGATAACGTGGTTTTAGTCTGCTACACCATTGGTCATCACTTTGCACATGAAATTGCCACTGCTGCATTAGCTTCGTCTAGGAGACTGCCTTTAGTAACATCACATGCCGACTATCCCCTTGCACGGACGGTTCCTTAATCGGCAACACCATTTCACTGCCTATAACTAACCACACAACAGTGTATTTTCAGGCACCTAATTGCACCTCTACGTCCGAATGCAGATATAACGACGTCGGATTGATCCGTAATTGAAGGGGGTGAAAGACTGGACACGACTCGGGTTTAGTCTGCTATGTCACCAACCGCTTCCTGGCGCACGTCATTGCCACTACCGCGTTGGCTTCGTCTAGGCGATTGCATTACGTGGCATCAGGTGCCGACCAACAAAATTGCACGGGCATTTCCGTCACACTGGGAATCATCTACCACATAAAGATGTATCCACAAGTGAGAGCCATGCCAGACAAGAAACTGCGCCGGTTTAATCTGCTACGTTGCCTACCGTTATATGGTGGATAAAATTATCGTTCGGTTTTTGGCCTTCATGTAGGAGAGTGCGAGGTGGTTTTTCATGGCAGATATACCACTTCGAAAGGATAGTGTCAGAGTCCTTTACTCGTATAAATGACAAGGACCTTCCATCTAACTGGCTACGCGGAGTTTCTTCATTTTTCTCTTGCACAAACAGTATTAGTTGAATTGGACACCACAAGGGCACAGACGAGGACCATCAGCAATGTCGAACTAGGCCTAAATGTCCCCCCTAGGACTGAACTCGTGACATGACTGGAGGATTAGGACCACAAGCACGACCAGCCAGGGTGAGCTAGTCCATATAAAGTCGCGCAGTAGACTGTATACTGGCATAGAAAAAAGCAGATGACGATATATCCAAAATCTGGACAGTTAGCGGAATAAAGGATGATAAATTCCAACCTTACTGGTGTATCGGAGTGCAGGCCTGGACACATTTGAATTTATTGCCGGTTTGCTCCTTTGAATACTGACACAGATGCCGATACAACGCCTGCCACGTGAGCAGTGAACCGACTAAGCACAAGTGAATTTATGCTTTTTTGACTGGAGCCCGTCTTCGGCCTTATTCTCCGAACAGCATACGGACCTGAAAGGTCTGTTCAAACCTTATATTGAAACCGGAGAGAATACCGGAGCCGTGTAAACTGAATGGTTACCATGAATGGCGTCAGTTAGTACTAGGAAGAAAATGCTTATTTGGTTGTCTAAAAATCGATGATTCAGCGACACAAAACAATCTGTCATTTGCGATTCACATGTGTACTTTACGACTCGAAACAGAATCGTCCATAAGTCTTTTGAGATGGCACGGCGTTAAGACGACGGGAGATGGACCGCTGTCTAGCTTTATGACAGCGGCCTGAGCGCTTTTTGAGCGGTCAAAAAACCGACGTCGAAAAAAGCGACAGCCATGCGTAGTTGATGGTATCTGCTAGCTGCGTGCATCTGCTACTTCTCAGTAGAACACGAGTACCAGTCCTTAGAGGCGACGAGGTGCCAAATGGTTTAGCACTATATGTGCAGCATAGCGTGCCAACAGAGGTTGAAAAATGCCCATTTGAACGACTTAGTCTAACAAGAGCCATGGACGGGGGAAAGAAAATATAGGCACTCACCGCCTCCAAAGCCATGCTTACGACGTCCTCCAGACCACCGATATTGCCATCACCGTGGATCGAGGTGCCCGATGCCCAGAGCACACACTCAAAATGAAACCAGACTTCACCGCCGAGGCCTATGCGAAGACGCGCGGGCGCCGACGGTGGTGGTGGTGGTGACGACGGTGCTGGCGGCTGCGCTGCTGATTTGGCTCGCTTGCTACCGCTGCTACCCCTTCGACCACTACTAGCACCACTTTTTCGGCCCCGACCAGCAACACTACTGTTGCTACTGCTGCTGCCGCCGCCACTGTTGCAGCTCTTCACACTGCTCACCACCACCGAACCGGTCAACGTCGGAGAAAGTGCCTTGATGACCAATCGGAGACCACCCGTGTTCGCCGCCACTACTGGACGGGTGGGATTGGCAGCAGCGGCAGCAGCCGAAGAGCGCGTCACTGCTGAGCTCACAACTTCCGAGTTGCCACCGGAGGGCTTCCGAGGCGAAGTGCACGTAATGACGAGGTCAGGCGGAAGTGCCGACAACGCCGCAGACTGTTGCGGCGAATCGCCAGTCTGTTGTGCCAGCAGCTTGCTAGCAGTTGGCTCTGCCAGGAAATAGGGACCGTAGAGCGGACCCATCAGCAGAAAGTCTGGGTCCTCACCGCAAAACACGCAGCACCAGGCTCCACACGCAGAGTCCGAGTAGGTGGCGGGCAGACGAGTGTCACGGACATTAGGTCGCAAGGTGGGTTTGTAAAAGGAGTTTGCGAAGAAGGACTGGAGCTCGGAAATTGTAGTTCGGTCGCGGGCAAGACAAGCGCCGCCGCTGCATAGGGCATTTTTGTTGCCGACCCCCACCTTGCCAGCGTTCTGTTCCTGCAAGAGAGGACAAAGAGATGTGACCCGGGGATCTCCAAGGCTGTAGAAAGTCGAGGAGCAGTCTTTCAGGGCGGGGTTCACAACGTGAGCAGGCATTGAGGAGGGCAGATCGCCGAGGACATCCTTCGTGGCCTCCCCACTGCCGCCAGGGACGCCCACAGCTTCGGACGACGAGGATGACTGGCAGAGGCAGAAGAAAGGCGATTCCAGGTAGCGCCGACGAGAGGCCAATTCAGCCACACTGGGCAGTTTGCTATCAGTCTTACCCTTGGCATTCCTGGATGTTCTGCTAAGAGATAGACAGGGAAAAATAAGCAATCTAATCAGGGGTTTATATTCACCGCAGTGACGTATAACATTTTTGACGATAGGTAGTGTGAGGAGATCAACAGTTCTCAGGTACAATCACGCTCCGAGACTGGACGTGTTTCACGGAGGGCAAACTTATGACCGAACAAAACATCTCCGAGTTTGCATAAAAGTAAACGATCCTCACAGAGGTATCACCAACAGGTTCAAGGTTTATATGAAAGTTGGCATCGCCGGAAAAGCATAAGAAAGTTAAGTGGAGCTTAAACTCACGCGATTTTTAGACCAGACTGGAAATTTCTCAAGGTAAGCGAGCACACAGTGGTTCAGTATTGTGGTTTGGACTTAACTTACACATTTGATCGCCTGGGGATTGGTAATAATACGCAATAATGACGCTGCTCACCAGCAAAAAAGGCCTTAGCGGCCATAACGAGTGTACGACCAGAGGTAAACGTGAATAAAGTTCGAATCTGCTGTACAAGCGCATATTCCAAAAAAACTACAAGCTTGATATATTTTCGGCCACAATACACAATGGAACAGCAGGGCTTCCAGGAGAGCACGTTTGAATCATTTTGGAAATAGCTGAGGTCCCAGGGGAGGGGGGGGGCTAAGTAGTACAAAAATGCAAACAGTACGTTGGGAAGAGGATACAGGGTCCGGTGGTGGGCTGGGGTGCACAAAGGTTCATTTGGTCAACTAAGCGCTCGCCAGAAGCAGTAAAATCAAGAAACCCGCAAGCAAACGGAGCCCACTCCTGCGCGCAACGGTGCCACTAAGTTATTTTAAATGCCATGTGGCTATCCCTTTACCATAATCTGACAAAAACTGTCGCGAAGTGACCTGCTCATTACTGCTCACTGCCAAACAACTCTTCCACCGAGCATAAGCAGTTACTTTGATTTTCATATGAGATATGACGTATTAGTTTCTTCGACCGAAACCGTTATTTTTCAAGCGAATGTATTTGATATCACGCAAGGAAAGTTATTCTAATTACAGACTAGAAGTCAGCAAAGTTTACTGCATATTAATCCATAAAGAGTTTAAGTTAAGATTGATGTGCTGTGCCGAGACCGGTAGCAAATTTGAGGCATGGTGTATTCTTGTAGGTAAACAGCTATATGCTCACCCCACGGTCGAGCATGAGGCTTTGACCGACGCAAAAGACAAATGAAAGCCTTACTTTGAGGTCGACAGACAGTAAAAGGACCTTCGTTTACGAACGCTCACCGATCGCTAACGGAACTCGCCCGTTCCGTTCTGCCTTGGGGTTCACTCTTGAGTCCCACCACAGCCGCCCGGCGGCTAGTATTAGTAAAGGTATATTAACAGTGCCGAAAAAGACAAGAGATTGGAATGGCCACTTCTGACTCATTAGCCGTCATCAGTCAGTCATACCCAATCCCAAATGGTGCACCACGCGAGGCTCAAACGCGTGACCTTTAGATCAGAAATCAAACGCTCTAACCATTGAGCCACGGGCTCCTTGCCCTGCTGGTTTAGATCAGTATTGAAATTCTTTGACGAACGCTCACCGATCGCTAATGGAACTCATTCGTTCCGCTCTGCCTTGGGACTTACTCTCGAGCCCCGCCTTCGAAGTTGTCAGTTTTTGAGGCCGTGAGTTCAGCAGCCAAAAAAATCCACTGGTATATCTAAATAATCCAAACACAGTCCTATAATCACTAATTCTTCGGACATAACAGGGAATTCATTCAGAAAATAACACAAGGGCCGTTGGGCTGAAGTGGAAACACTGGTTAAACGGTCTCGGTCTCGGTCACTCGACCGAGTTATGCGCCGGCGGTAGAGACGTTCCAAACAGAGTGAATGCACGCGATACAAAAAGTGAGTATTTTTTGAAAATTCAGCCAACATCTAGCGACTTCAGGACTTAAGTTAGCAACCAGCTACTGCCATTTCCGGATGCCTCAGGTTGAACTCCACTTAATTTTTAAGCCTGAAAAGCATCTTGCTGTCTCTCAATACTTAAATTTTATAGAAAAGACAAAGAGTTCAGAATTAGTAATTTCGCCTAGATCCACAGTCATTTAACGGCGTTATGACCCTTTAGTCTCAGAAAAACACAAAGGTCGAGAATTTATTGCATAAGATGTCTGCTCGCCTTTTAGAGCATTTTAAGTCAAAGTCCCAGCAGCCGTTCTCGCCACCGTCATTTTTAGACGAATGCAGACACATCCACTATGTCACAGACGGCCGACATCTATCGGCTCTAAAAACCTTATGGTGACCTTAGATTGCGTTCAGCATTAACCTCTATGACGGGTAACTTAGCCTGACTATTGGCCGGTCAAGGAGACTGATTTAAACTTACGAACGATCCAATGAAATCCACATTCTTAAATGTAGCAACTCTTTAGAATACTTATCCTCCAGGACTCGAGATTTCATATGAGACTTAGTAAACTAGTGCTTTTTCTCCACAAGCGTAAATATTTCCTATAATTCATTAAAACATGAGTACTTAAAGGTCTTAAGTAGAAACTTACTATTGTTAAAATTATGGACGAAAAAGAACAACTGATTCTTTAGACGGTCAATATGTGCTTAATAAAATAGGATGCGTTCGAAAAACGATCATCACTGTCAAACTGATGCTGACTACGGAGCACGTTATAGAAGTCCAAGGCATCTATGGATCCGTCAAGATATCCCAATCGGGACAAAGAGCTGAATTGAACTTCCTGGTTGCACATGGTCGAATGCGCGCTAAAACTTGCGGTTTTCAACGACTCAAAGTAAAGCATAAAAACGTCATTTCTCACATGCAAGCTTTGCTTGACAAAAACATACCGACAGGATATCACAGGGCATTTATAAAATAGGTCTATGTACGTCATTTATTGACATAACCAATCGTTGAGCACTTTCAGCCTAAATAAAGGCTGTAGGCAATGAAGAGAGGATCACAAAAACGAGCTTGACAGTCTATTAAAATATGAAGCTGGTCTATGTACCTTAGGAACACTGGATTAGTCACCGGAGAAGAAAATGACTTGAGGTAACTATAGTTGGTGCCGTATATCCTAGCGTGCGAACAGGATATAGGTGGAGAATTGTGGGGGCCGGCTAGCTCAGACACGATCCAAGAAACAGCAATTTAAAGTAATTAGCATCTAACCAGGGGTTTAAACTAACTTTTTAGGTATGAAACATTTACCGGTGGGCTGCAACAAAGTTAGAATCTCAAATGACAAAAAAACGTGCACAAAAATAATTGGTGGTGGGCTTGACGGAGTTCAGACGGGATGTAAGTCAAAGTATAGAGGACAAGTAAAGAAAGCTTGATTTCCTTCCTGCACGGCTTATAAAGAGCCTAAATTCGCTTTAAAAGTAGGAAAAGTTAGGAAGGAAAAGAGAGATCTGCGTTCTCCCTGACGATTATGTTACTTCAAGCGTCTGTCACCATTAACAATCTACCTGCTGAAATCGCGCAAAACGTAAATTTTTACGGTAAGAAAACCTGCCTAAACACTGAAACTTTTAAGATGAAGCGGTGAAGCACCTAAGAACACGACCTATAGATTTGCCTGACGTCAACTTATGGAAATGGTTGACATGCAATGGTTCAACTTTCGAGTTTAAAGATGTCCACCACGTGCTTCAGCAGGCTAAAAGCAAACGCGGTGACTTGCGCTTGAGTGAAGTTTAAGTGACAGTAGACTTGCGCTGCATCTACCGAACTCTCTCTTCCCTCACCCGCCCGTACCCGGTGTCAAGACATAATCGAGAAGACCGCATACGGAATCGGGCATAGGTAGTTGGCACGGTAAAATCCGTACCTAGGCGTACCACCATACCCCCTGATCTACAACAAACACCTGCACAAGATTTTAACACAAAAAAGAGGATATGAATAGCGGCACGGATCCCAGTTCTCACAGCCTGAGAGAACTGCATATTCTTAGCGGTACTCACACGAACGGAAAATAGCGAGTTGAAAGGTGGGCATTTATGTGGATAGCGTGGCCCGGAAATGTACGGCGTACTTGAAAGCGGTAAGGTTTGTGGGGTGGAATTAGTCGCGTACGTAAATCCAATAGTGCCACGTTTTCAGAATTGCTCATGACATGCGGGTCAAACATCAAAGCATAACGAACCATCCGGATCGGAGCGCGTTAATAACCGCTCGATTCCCAAACGAAGCAGCAAGCTCCATCAATTAAATAGTAAGGGTTATTAAAGTAATCAGTATAAAAGCAACCAAGAAGGATCCATTTGAATCTTAGTTACCTGTGCATCGGGTTGAGTTCTAATTAAAGGACAGACTGGTTAACTCATTCGCTTACAACCTACGTGCGGAAGAGCTGGACGATGAGGATTAATTATGTCAATGGAACACCATCTTTAACTATCAATTCGTCCAGGCACTTGCTAATGGTATGTTACAGACAGCCATACGTCTGCAAGAAAAAAAAACCTAAAAACACATAAAATTAAGACAATGAAAACGTTTATTGAGACGAATTTAATAATGCATTCAGTACCGAGCTGTTTTTATTCATACTAAACGTCAGGCGAAGTGTGACACGCTCAAACTGCGTTGAGATAAAATATTGGCTGGAATTGTCACAGTTCAAATTGTTATAATTCGCGGTTGAGGATTGGATGTTGGTGGAAGCTCGTCAGTCTGCAGAAGTCCGCTTGCTAATGTCTCAAATATTTTTTCTTCTACATTTTGCCCATGACGGAAGAGTGGCACTGCTACATGCTACGTAGCCTTTAACTAAGTAGCTAGGCAGAAGATAACGCAAATTTCGTTCGGTTAAAGTTATACTCGAGCGGCATCAGCTTAAACACTATTTTGAAGCACGAAACATGAAATATAAATGTTTAGAAAGCAGAGACGAAGCTGATTTCTTTTGTCAATATGAACGGTAATCGATTTTTTAAGCGTAAAGATTCAGGGGTCTTAATGGAAATACAAAGACCCGAGTACTGTTGTCAGATGCCAAAGTAATACTGGTACTATTATCCGGAAGAATACGATGAGAATGATATAAACAGCTACTGGTCACAAAGAAATGTTATGGTAAAAGGTCACGAAAGTGTGAGTAATCGTGGGCAAATGCGTCCGGTGTGAGGTGAAAACGAGAACGCTGAGTCTGCTAGGGCCTAATCTGACCTGAACTTTACAACAGAGCATAAGAGAAGCCAAGTGCATCTTTTATGTACGGTTATGGATATAAGCGAGTGGTATGCTTTCCAAAATCACCACAAACTGCGCGGCTCTACCCAGGACGGAGAGACCGAACTGATAACCACGATGCGTGTTACAGGCGTTACAAAAGGGTGGACTAAAATTCCCCCTTCAAGTAAAGCAAGTGAATAAAAAAAATTGATGAAGTTTTTTGACTAATAGATACTTACCTCTTTGCTTTTTCTTTAACACTCTTAACAAGATTCACAGCATTTCTGGCTCGACGGGGGCCAAGCCGGACGTCAAACTCAAAGTCGGATTCTGAATCATGCTTCCAACGCTTTGCAGCAGCCCGCTTGCGTTTGGTTGGAGGGCGCCTTTTCTTTGCTGTCGCCTGTGATGCAGCAGCACTCGGTTCGGCAGACAATTCGACTTTCACCTCGGTCTTTGCACCCACGCTATGCAAGGCACGTATGTCGGTGGAAGCGGCCTCCTTTGTCGGCGAGCAGACAGCCGGCACTTTTGTTGCAATCGAACACATCGAACTGTCAATTAAGATTGCTGCCGGTGAATTTTGAGCAGGAGAAGGCATAGTGGGGGTAATTTTAGCAGGTTCCACTTTCGGTGCTATTAAAGAAACCGACATCTTCTCTAAGATAGGAATGCCATTAGTACGCGACGGTCTCAAGGGTACGTCCTCACAACTTGACGAGGTTGAAGTAGAGGATGATGTTGATTCAGATGTGCAAGAAGAGGACTGGGTTTGAATGCATGTCCTTTTCTCGAAGGGATCATAGTCAGTAGATTTACTTGGTCCATCCACAGAGCTTGTTAAGTTTGGCGGGGCGGTAGGGCGGTTAGGATGTGCGGAAACATATGGCAGAGACGGCCTAAGTTCATCCTCGTCAGCAATAACGGGTGGCGCAGGAGAAGCGCGAGAACTATTGAAGTTGGACGAATTCGCGGGAGAAAGACTGGCGGGTGAAAGGGCCGGAGGCAGTGGTGATATAGTGCCATGTGAATTCTTCACGGATACGTAGAGTGCGCTTGATTCATCACCACGACAGATATTAATTTCATTGCGCAGGCGTTCATTAAGGGTTATATTGGGCGGTTGATTAAGGGGGTGAGAGTTTAAGATGCCCCCGGGGGGATGGGCTGTCGGCTGACCGGAAATAGTGCTATTAAGGGTAGCACGTTGGATTTTGAGGTCACGATCTGGCCTCGAGCGAGATCGGCCTTCCTCTGGAGGATATACGGGTCCAGAAAGAGTAGCATGCATGTTTTCCATACTAAAAAGACGATATCATCGCCTAACCAAAACGTTCCGCCGAAATAGTGCAGGATGCACGCCCAATCAGAAAACGAGAGAGAAATTTCAGGTGTAGGCTACAGATAAAGCGCTAAAGTCAAATTTTTAGGGATAGTTTGTAGGTTCATGTATTGTAAGAACGCACAAGCTTCTAGTTGTTTTAATCGACGACTTTTCGGAATAAGACACAGAAGTTATGAGCTAAGTGCTGAGCCTGCTCCCTTCTTATGCTGCAGCTGAGTGTGCCAAAGCTACATCGGATTTGAAGCGGGACGCCGTGGATATAGTTTCTTCTGAACCACTGTGACTTCAATTATCCTTCCACGACATCTCCTTCTTTCCCCAGTTTTGTTAAACATTTGTTAAAGCCATCTCTCCTCGTTTCTACCATCAATTAATTGTTCATGATATACCTTCATTGCCATTATACATCATACACTATTATAGATATATCAATCCGATGACATACGGTTTAATTGACACAATGGTGAGAAAAGTGAGAGCTAATTGTTCTGGAGAGAAGGATCTGCCCACTTGCACCCTCAACCCAACGAGGGATTCACTCACAAAGGAATAACCATTAACCCACCAGAGTTCATGAACGGTCGGTCTACTACAGCAGCGACCGAGCCCACAAAGGCTGAACGACAACGTTATTTTTTCTGTTTCAACTTCTTAACAGTTGTACGTTTAACCCCCTTACATCTCTGAGGCACCTCGAACACTCTCGGCGCACCAGTCATCGAGATGTATTTTTATTTCTTCCTTTGGCACGCACAGTTAGATACCGACAGTTTTTTTGGTAAACGCTATAGAAATCTGGAATAAGCTACCCAGAAGTATCAAAATTCAGCAAAACTATCCCTTGTTTACGCGAGCTGTCACTATTTTTCTACATTCAGGACACCTTCCAAAACTTTTGGGTGCTGACTCTGTGGAAGCTCTCTTCGATTCTGATGGCGTTCACGGACTCTGAATCCTGTGCTGGACTTCATGCTGGGGGCAATATTGCTGGCTCTGCAGACCTCAATCCTCAACCTCAGTCATGAACTTTAATTACTCAATAAGCTGCCGTTTTTTCTCCTGAAAACACCTGAAACAACGATCAGGAGTTTTTTTCACTGTCAGCTTGACCCTCTACTGTATATATTTTTTTGACCTTGCCTGTAAACTGGCAATAAATAAATAAAATAAAATAAAATTACACAGCTGACTGTTACCCCGCATATCTTTCTTAAAAAATTACACAATTCTTTGTGGTTTGGTTACGGAGGGCGAAATTTCACCTCAGGGTCATCCCTCAGGAAAACAGAACATACATTTTGTTGAACGCTTTATCTCCCGCACCTCTAGATAAGGTCCTTGTTTTGGGGTTGGATACTGATGCCCCGCTGGAAGAACTGTGTGATTTGTTGTCTTACGTTCTAAGTGACACTTATCATATGACATTGCCATCGAAACACTTTGCGTACGACGTATCTCACCCCCTGAATCCCTCCGACAATTTGCTGACGAGTTGATGCGTCTGGCGCAATTAACATGCCCATCATTATGACCTAAGGATAAAACAATGTGGTAATCCACCATTTTATTAAAGGACTCCCCAAAGGTGATCTTGCTAGATCCCTCCAGCTTCAACTACCAGAAGAGTTTCAAGATGCAGTATCATAAACCGATTGCTAGTTACACACGAGCAACGACTACAGGAGTACGAGTAACCCAAGGAACCCCTCGAATTCGCACAACGGCACCTATTCCACCCCGACACGTTATAACTCGAATACCTTCCCCTCCGACAGTTTACTACTCATGGCAAATACAACCATAATTGCTCTGGATGGATACCTCGCCAACCCGGTAATCCATCGCCATCACATAACCAGGCTTACACCAGCCATGGGACCGCGGGTAAAATTCTTTTTATTTCAAGCATTCGTACAACTTTTTCGGTTACCCCCATTTTATACTATGGTTAAGGTGGCTAACATTTCTAAACAAGCATTGATTGATACTGGTGCGACAGTATCATTAATCAATCCAAGAATCCTACCACATGCTCTTCGTTAAAAGACAGAACAAAAAAGGAAGACAACCACATCTTAACACGGCAGATATTTCAACTTGAGTGCAACTTGGTTCTACATCCCTAACGAACCCATTGTCATTTCTTACCGCAGACCACAACTTTTTAAGTGGTATCCCATCTAACCTGAGACAACCTCCTATGGATCGATGTTCTAGCACGGCAGGGTGCTCCATCGATGTTCGAAATATAACAGTAAAACTTCAGTAAATGACGGTTACAAACCAGACCACAACCTCCGTCAAAGATCAAACTACTGCCTCTGCCAAAATCCAAGCCACAGTTCAGATGTCATCTACATCAAAAGACGATAATCTACCGAAGGGAGACCACATTGAAGTTGAGACCAACTCACTCAGAGAGACGTTAGTCGACTTCGGGACGTTTTTGCATGGGATGAGCACTTGATGGGTTGGACAAATATCCTCCATCACGCCATCGAAACAGGAACGGCAAAAACTATTTTGCAAACACCACGCCATAAACATGCGTATATTCAAGATGAAGTCGATAAGTTATTAGATAGGCGTAAGGAGTTTCTAGCAATTAGCAATGATAATATTACCAGATCTGTTCCGCCTCTGTTCTTCCGCTTAATCTCAAAAGATTATTCTGCCCTTACTCGATTGCAATAATAATTTCATTAGAGAGGATTTGGAAAAAACAGAATTGTTAAATTCATTCTTTGCCAAATAAAGGACCTTTAAAACTGATCCCATTCCTTCGATTGCCCTGACATCCCATGAGTTGTTCACTTACTCTGATTGTGCTCCTACAAATATTCATAAACAGAAAAGCCAACTTAATCAGTCACACTCAGATGGAACCCATAACATCCCAAATTTCCTTATTAAACAGCTAGTGATTTTCCCTCTTTATTGAGCAAAGTGTTCTCAGTTTTTCTCAAGAATGGTTACTTTCCTGATTATTTGAAAAACTTTAATATTATCCCAGTCATTAAATCTGGCTAATGCTTGGATGTTAAAAATTATCGCGGTGTTTATAGAACACATTCTCTTGCTTAGCTCTGTGGAAAACTAATTGAAATACAAATTACAAATATTGCAAAACCAATCAACTTCTAAGGTCTTCCAACATGGCTTCCTACCCAATCGCTCTTGTGAACCATGTCACCTGTCTTTTCTTAATCTACTAACATCTTTCTGTTGTCACTATACACAATAACGGTAGAAATTATGACCAAATACCAGCGCTGTGGTCTGAAAAGGGTGTACTAGAGACGTAGGCCAAAAGGAGAGCCTTAGTCCTCTCCAGCTTCTTTCAGTCAGTATTCACCCATGAAACAAATCCTCCTACGCTGCTCTACTCAGGGCAACTGCAAAATTCAGAAACGTTTGCCCAAGGAAATACTCTTTACTTCTCACCCACATTATCCAGGACAGTTTTACTTCGCCTGATGCCTGCCAAGCCACCCGGTCCAGATAGAATTCCTCCGAATGCCCTTCGAGAATTGGTTTACGTACCGTGTGAGCCAGTGTCGATGATGTTCCAAAAGTCCGTGGAAGAAGGCGAATTGCCACAGAAATGGAAAAATGCACTTATCCCACCGATCCACAAAGGAGGATCCGAGCTGAAGTCAGAAAATTACCGACTCTTTCGTTTAACTCTCATTTTGTGCGGGATCATGGAAAAACTTATTAAGAGACATGCAATTCAATTCAATTCAATTTATTGAGGGAAATAGGCATGGGCCTTTGAGTACCCTATTTGTAACGAAAAATTAAGTGCGGTATACAGAGAAACCACGTGGGTTGCAAAGGTACAAAAGGCGGTCATAAAATATGACAAGTGGTGCACGAATCTCGAGGGTTAAGATAAATTCCTCATCGCTCAGGCTCGTTGCGGAACGTAAAACTATCAAGGTTCCTTTTAAAGCTTTCCAGCGATGGTGACATCACAACGTCTTCAGGGAGGGCATTCCATGGTTTAACCATACTGACAGAGAATGAGAATTTGCGCACATCCAGTCTCGCCTGCTGGACACGCAGTTTCAATGGGTGACCTCGGAGATGGGTCGTGGGGGCAAATTCAAAGAAGTCCGAGAATTCCAGGCAACAATCCAATCCCTTCACAATGCGGAATGTCTGCAGGAGATCACCACGCATTTGCCTATAACTCAAAGGGTACAGATTAAGATTCATTAGGCGGGTTGGATATGGCAAGGAGCTTTGACTTCTAACCATTTTGGTGGCTTTCCTCTGGACTCTTTCGAGGCAGTTCTGATCTTGAACTGTCCAGGGTTTCCAGGCGTGCATAGCATATTCCAAATGCGGCCTAATGAATGTTCCAAAAGTCTTAGCGAAAAGATCTTCATCGAAATCCAAAAAGGCTCGTCTGATGGCAGGCAACACTGAAATTGCGCTCTTCGCCACTTTCAAGCAGTGAGACGATGGTTTTAAGGTGGTGGTCGTCAGCACACCAAGGTCCTTTTGGGTTTCCACATCTTTTAAGGCTTCACCGTTGAGAAAGTAACTTCTAATTTCAGCAGATCCAGATGGGTTGCCTAAGCGAAGTATTGTACACTTATCGATGTTGAACCGCAAAAGCCAATGATTCGACCACTCCTCCAACCGAGTTAGGTTGATCTGCAGTTTATCTTCGTCAGCAGGGCTCTGTATTACATTCCAGATTTTAATTTCATCGGCAAACATTGCTGCTTCACAGTCGAGATTCCTGAAACAATCGTTTACGTATATTAAAAACAGTATTGGCCCTAGTACTGAGCCCTGAGGAACCCCACTCTCGACCGCAGCAGAACTTGACCTCTCTTGGCCGATGCACAACCTGGCGCCGACCCACGAGGAAGTTTTTCAATCCACTTGAGGAGGTTACCTCTGATTCCAATTCTTTCTAGCTTGTACAGCAGTCTCTCGTGCGGCACAGTATCGAAGGCCTATTGAAAGTCAATGAAGGCAATATGAACCGCGTGTCTATCTTCAAGTGCTTGGATCCACCTCTGGAGCGAATACAGCAAATTCGTTGTGCATGATCATCCTTTTCTGAACCCGTGTTGACAGCTTGATAACAAATTATGAAGTTATTAAGTACCTGGAACAGAAGAACACATTATGTGCTGGCCCGCATGGCTTTCGTCCTGGTCACTTATTTCTTACGGGTGGTCTTTGCTCGCAGGAAAAATGGACAAAAACCATAGACTAAGGCCGTCAGTTGACGTCATTTCCTTCGACTTCAAGAAGGCGTTTGATAGCGTACCTTATCGGTGACTGTTAGAAATTATAAGAAATATAGCCACAAATTCGGGCAGCCTTGGCCATAATTCTATTTGCATGAAGTGAAAGATCTAAATTACTAGTGTACATCAAACCTAAGTCCTTGATGATGGAACATTCAGTCATAGGGGTGCCTTGAAAAATAACGGGTTGTGGTAGGCTGTCAAGCCCGAAGCACATAAATAAATAAATAAATAAATTGTATATTTAAGGCCCAGAGGGCCCCATCATTACAAACTTAGTACCATGGTTTAAATAAATACAAAGTGGATAATTGCTACACTATGTGAGCATCCATATGAACAGCAGAAATGAGTAGTATGGTAAACATATCCGATTCAAAAATATTTGCCATTTTTAAAACAAAAGTCAACAATCGTTGGCATATACGGTGAACTCGAAAAGAAGCAGTGAAAAAAAACTCCCAGGGTTTAATCGGAGGCGGAGTTCGGCGAGCCGCCAATTTAAAAAAAATAGGAGAAAAAAACTGCTTCACTAAAAAATTAATAGCTAAATGCAATGGGATAGTATTAATGATGTTGCTGACTGCGTATGAGGGTTCGGGACGCTCCTTTGTCGGGTGAGAGGTAATATAGCAGTCAGAGCTACTGTTTATAAACACCAGTGGAGGTGAGAGGACGAACTCATCGTAGACAACATGGTCGAAACGAAGAGGGGACAGTAGAGGCGTCACGAGATCATCATCGAGATGCGACCTTGCTGACTGTATAGTCCATCACCAAAGAGGCGAAACCATCAGAACCCACCTCGATCATCAACAGATCCTGGAGACTATCGTCAGGGTTGCAAATTCGAAGGAAAGTATCAAGGTTGTCAAGAGTTGGCAATGCTAGTTTAAAAGGAGGGGAAGAAAAAGTGAATGCAAAGATTGAATCTGCAGAGGATGATGGAAAATATAATTAGAGACCCATATAATATCAAGGGAGCTGCCTCAAATACCAGGAGGACCCTTTTCAAAATCCAAAAGTTGCGAGTTTGGGAAAGAAACAGACAATAAGGACTTTATATCTTTCGAAGTTAAATTTTTGCGTAATTTGGTTTTGAAAATAGCTAATGTAGATGACAACCTAATTTGCGGTGGTAGATTATTCCATATGAAAGCATATTTGGAGGCAAAAAACTGAGACCGGTTGGTTGTGGAGCTAAGGGGTGGTGAAATGATCATGGAGGAATTACGAGTGGCATAGGGTCGATTTACCGGAGTGAGAGCGTTAATTCGTGGGATATTTGGGCTAGAATTAACGCGAAACAGGAAGCAGAGACCAGCTTCGAGTCTTCTAACCCACAGAAATTTAATGTTTGCTAACTGGCATCTATCCGTATAAGACAAACTGGATCCAGGAAGAGAAAATAGTTTTCGAGTAAAAACCCTCTGAACTTTTCAATCTTACTGCGGTCAGAGGCGTTCATCAGCCCAAATATGGGACAGCAGTATTCGAGGATAGGAAGAACAAGCATGCGGCATAGGTTTAACTTTATTTCCGGAAGGAAGAAATTATGTGATATAAAACCACATATCTGTGCAGCCTTTGCAGAAATTCGATCTGCATGAGGCGATAATGCTAGCTTATTCGTGTAACTTAGACCTAAGTCTTTTATGGTTGATCGTTCTAAAAGTGTACTATTTTGAAATACTAGGGGTCCAGGAAGCTTGGCGAGGCCAAAAACACATGAAACTGCTCTTGGATGGAGAAAATTCCATCTGCCAAGTACAGCTCCAACGTGAGAGCATAAGTAGATCAGTGTTGATTTTGTCAACGCAACTATTAGCAGTGTTCTTTAGAAAATGAATAAATGCACTTGAGATCGTCAGCGTAAAACGAAATTTTGTGAATTTGTGAGTAAAGTTGAAATTTCGTTAATGTACAGAATGAAGAGAAGGGGACCTAGAACGGTGCCTTGAAAAACGCCACTCGTGATCGGTTGAGGCGTCGAATAGCTATTTCCTACTAGGACCTTCTGGCTGCGGTTAGACAAGTAGGAACCAATGAAGTCAAGGAGAGGAGGCCGGATGCCGAGGGCTTCCAGTTTCACTAGAAGACGTCTGTGCGGTACCTTGTCAAAGGCTTTGCTCAGGTCAAAGTAGATCACAACCACTGACTGTTGCTCGTTACGAAGGGGAAGTGACGAGGTTAAGAAAAGCTAAGTGACACTTCGCATGATCTCCCAGGTAGAAACCATATTGCTAGTCGTTTTAAAGCTTATTTTCTCGGCAAAAGTCGAGAATTTGATTAAAAATATTTTTTTCAAGAAGTTTTGCGAGAACCGGGGTTTTGTGAACGCCTCGATAATTATTTACGTCCGAACGAGATCCCGACTTGAAGACAGGAACAATAATAGATGTCTTCCATGAGTCAGGAAAAGAATCCGTTTTAAAAAGATAAACTGAGAATACATGGCTAAGCAGTCGGGGAAGCTCGGCACTCTCTTAATAACTGAGTTTGGAATACCGTCAGTTCCCGAAGAGTGCGAGTTTTTCAGACGAATTATTTGCTTACGAATTAGTTCTAAGGAGAAATCAATAGTGCTGATAACATTCAATGAGGATGCCTGAAACGTCGGAACCGGTTCAGATTCCATCGTAAGATTATTTGCAAAGAACGCACTAAACAGTTCTGCCTTGTCAGAGTCTTCCAGAACAAAGTTCTTGTCTTCATTTAGTAATGGAGGAATTTCATAACCTCGTTTAGAAGAGGATCGACGGCGGAACAGTTGAGCAACAGATTTTGCAGAGTTTGGCTCACTGAGTGCGCAAGATTCTCTGTCTGTCATGTGCAAGACGAATCTTAGAGGCTAATTCAAAAATCTCTGCGATCCTTAGATGTACAGATAACGAACTAGTATATTGATCTTTCAACTGCTTCTTCACTTTTAGTCGTGGCAAAGAAAGTGAGGAACGGTTGATTCTGAGACGTAGGGCTTGACTCATTTTTGGTTAGCACAAGCTTCAGGATGTTATTTGAAACGACTGACACGAAGTCACAAAGACTTGCTGCGTCGTTCATGGAGGAGATTCTGCCAGTCCAATGAGTCAAAAAGTTACTAATTAAGCTCATATCTGCGAGGTCGAAAAGCATGATAGGTACTAACGGCACTAACCTTTTTCGATGAAACAATCGGAAGGCAACAGTGAATTAGTGTATGATCACTTTGGAAGAGGCCCTGCTTAAAATCAACGAAGAGGCGAGCAATGTCGTTTGTGAAAATCAGGTCTAAAATATATTTTTCTCTCGTTGAAGAACGGACAAGCTGGGACCAATTAGAAAAATTAATCGTATCGAGGAAAGGCTGAAATCTGGGTGGACAAACGTTTGAAATCCAGTCAATTTCAGGAAAAATTAAAGTCCCCAGCGATTATTTTAATGTTAAAATTGGACTTCGAAATCAATTTAAAAATTTCACAAAAGTTTTTGCATAATCGGATGATGAATTAGGCGGGTTGTAAATACATCCGAGAATCGCCTTTGCCTGGACGACAGGATAATGGATGCGAAGCAGAAATTACCAGAGAATGACGTAACATCTAGATCAAACGGGAAGTTCTTAAATGAAGCTTTTAATATAAAAGAAGACAACCACCACGCTTTACTAATGCGGTCTTGACGGTAGAGATCGTACTGGTCTATGACAAGCAAAGAGTCGGAAATTAAGGGATGGGTCCAAGATTCAGTTACACATAAAACATCGGGCATTAGCTCGAAAGCAATGGCTCTCAGTTGCGCCATCTTATTTAAAACAGATCTAGCATTAAGTAATATGACGTCTAGCGTAGTTCGAGTATCCAAACAAGGGTTATCGTTTATTATAAAAAAGGAAGACTTGGTGGTGGGGAAGTAAACTGTAGAGAGGTAGGTGCTGGCGGAAAGTAAAATGGCTGCTGTCTACAATTAGCTAAGCTGTTACTGCTAACTAAATTAGGATTATTGTAGAGAAACATATTTGGGTGGTATCCATTGTGAGGAAGGATATTTTCTGCGTTAGCGAAAATAGGAGGCCTATAAATAGGATTTTTGAGGAATATTGGAATAATATGGGGGAATAAGATTTGAAAAACGGAACAAATTAGTTTTGGAAAACTGGCAGCGTAAGGGGTAGGGTTAAATAATGGGGCAGCCTGAGAAATTGATTGGTTGGGATAATTGCTAAGGAAATTTTGGGTATGTATGGTAGCTGCTGGAGGGTAAGGAGGTTTCCCCAACTTTAATAACATTTGTCTTTTTGGAACTTAAGTTTGGAGCATCCTTTGACTTGCCCAGGTTTTTGATAAGTTTATTAGATTGGACAGCTGAAACCGGAGTGGATAGCGTGGAATGGGAACGAGGTGGACTTGACTCCAGTATTGTTGACTAAGTCAACAGTAGAATACAAGGAAAAACTACGTTGAAACGGAGAAGCAGTCGGTCTTGGCACTTTAGACGGAGTTACTGACATAAAAGGTGGGCTAACGACATGGCTGATAGCTACTGCGTTGGAAATTCCTATTCGCGAGGAAGAAGGCGTTAGTGGATTCGTTGAAAGGAGAGCAGGAGTTGAAGTTAAGGTTTTTGAACCGGGCACTATAGGAGATTGCTGTATCGTCTCGTTATGGTTTGCATAGCCATGACTAGACTTATGGATAATGGATTGAGAGGCCGAAGACCTATGCAAGAGGGGAGACACATTCCTTCGCTCCATCGGCGTAAGATCCCTGACAAAGGAAAACATTTTTGCATCTTCTAGATAACGAGAAATGCGACCTCGTTGTGCAAAAATGGAGTCCACCTCGATTGGTGAAAAAAGGGTGACTAATATAGGTGGATTTTTGCTACGTGAGGAGAGGCGTTTGGCTTCGGCTATTTTGTAGTTGAAACCGCACGAGTAAAGGAAGTTTACGGCAACGTCAATGGGTCGTCTGTCTCGTGAAACATTTTTTTACAGAAAATTATAATTTCGTTTCTGTCGGTCTGATGTTTCAGTGACAACCAAATGGACGAGCGAATCTAGACGCTGACATTCCTGAGAGGGAAGAGCAGAGATGTCACCATCGAATAAGTTTCCCAGTATAGAGAGAACTGATCCAAACTTTAACATAAAAGCATTACAGTTTTGTAAAGCAGAGAGATCAAGCTGCTTAGCTTTAACGATTGGTTGCATATGCATATCACTGCTGTGACTACTTGATGCAACCAAGCAACGCTTCGGTGCAATGTCTGAGAGCTTGCGACGAGCCGAGATTTTTCGTTCTCATTTTTTTGCTAGGAGGCTTTTAATTTGGTCAAACTTAGGAAAAAGTCAGTCGAATAATATTCTGCGACAAATATTTTTCCAAAAATTTTAACTATGGACCTTTATACATGCTTGAGAGACTTCTTAGTATAACAGATACACCTGACGAATAACGAGGCTATATCGGTTGAAAGCGTTGACTATAAAGGTTTACGCCTGTAGAAGTGGACGAGCAGCACAGGTATAAGTAGTTGATAGAGTGTTAAAATTGCAAAGTTTTTATCAAAAAATTTGTTAGTAATTAAAGCTTTGGATAAGGAAATTCTGAAAAAATTAGAACTTTCACTTAGCTTTCAAAAACGAGCTGCGCGCCTTGTAACGACACTTAGAAGGTGAGAATTCCAATTGCCACGTTGAGCTCCACGTGGAAAGAGCAAGCACGTCTGCATGGATTTCTTCTAAGCATCGGTTAGCCAAAGATTTATAGAAGTAATATATGCAGTTAAGATCGTCCACATAAATTAAAAATGAGAGTGCTTCACTGCTGATGAAATATCCTAAATATAAAGCAAAAACAAAAGAGAACCTAGTACGGTGCCTTGAAGGACACCGCTTAAAATAGGGGTTTCAGCTGAAAATGAGGACCCCACTAAGACCTTTTGTTAACGATCAGTTAGATATGACATAATTAAATCGGTAAGGGGACTACGAAGTCCTTAAACTTCTAACTTAACTATGAGTGTCCTACGAGGCTCTTTATCAAAGGCCTTGCTAAGATGAAAATAGATAAAGACCACAGACAGGTGATCATAACGAAGAGATTTTAATAGATTTTAAAAACACAGGTGACATGTTTCACAAGAGCCATCGGGTAGGAAGCCAAGTTGGAAAGACCTAAGAAGTTGATTGGATATGCAATATCTGTAATTTGTATGGCGGTTAGTGTTCCAAAGAGCTAAGCAAGAGAATTTGTTCTATGAACACCGTGATAATTGTTATCATCCGAGCATAAGTCAGATTTAAATTCTGAAATAATCATTGAGGTTTCCCAATAATCAGGAAAGATAACATTCTCGAGATAAACTGAGAACACTTTGCCCAGCAAAGGGGAAAAATTACTAGCTGTTTAATAAGGAAATTTGGAATGTTGTCGGTTCCAACTGAGTGTGATTAATTAAGTTGGCTTATCTGTTTCTGTATATTTGAAGGCATGACATCAAGGTTAGTGAGCAACCTATGAGATGTCAGTGAATCGAAGGGATGCTATTGGTTTCAAGGGTAAAATTTTTAGCAAAGAAGGAATGAAACAATTTTTCTTTGTCAAAATCTTCTATAATGAAATTATTATTGCAATCGCGTACGGGCGGAAGGACTTTGTGAGATTTAGCGGAAGAATGGAGGTGCAACCCCTGAGCAGCAAATCTGGAAGTATTATCATTGCTCACTGCTAGAGACTCCCTACGCCTATCTCACGGGATCCTCATTTTTGAAGCTCATTTAAATATTTGTACGATCCTTAAGAGGACTGATAACGAACTTTTGGACGAATCCTCAAGTTACTTTCGCAATATTTAAGTCCATTTTGAAGAATGTGTTGCACAGTGGAAGAAGGAGCATTTATATAAAGGTCCTTTTTGGAATCAAATTAAGGAGGCTGACACGGTAGAATCTGTTTTCTGGTTCGACGGATTGCGCGGCATCCGAGACTGATCCCATGTCTTACTTTGAGGGCTATGGCACCGTCTCTACAGCCTGCATCCGCTAACTTCTTGGGCAAACAGCGAGCAACCATTCACGGATGCAAATTTACCAAGGACAGAATCCCGGATTCTTAAAAAAACAGAGAGACGGCATACAAATGGCATTTATGTTAGTCCTTCCCTCGATCTGAACTGCTATCATCTCACAGGCAGCAGTTTATTCTCTTGGATAACATAAAGCTGCGAAAATCACTAATAATTGTATATATTCAGGCATTTTGCTCACTGCCACCCTGATCCCCACTGCATATTGCATCTGAAAATGCCTGTAAACTGGCATTTAATGCAACTATTATTAACATTCTTGTAATAACCGTCTTAGCATCGGGTCTGCTAGTTGGCTCCTAAATTTTAACGTTGGGAAGTGTGTGGTCCTTAAATTCCATAACATAAGGACCAGTGAGGAGGATGATTCCTACCAATACCTTCTGAGTGGGCAGTTCCTTTCAATTTTCAAGGAAGAGAAGGACATCGGTGTTATAATACGCTCATCACTCAAATAATCTGCACAGTGTTTAAAGGCAGCTAAACGCGCGAAACAGGTTGTATTTGCACTCAGATGTGGATTTGTACAGATTGCTAAGTAACTATTCCGAAAACCTACTGGTTCCTAATCTTTTCCGAGCAGTTTTCTCCATGGTTCGGAGAAAGGACCATCAGGAATTTAAGTGGCCCTCTTGAAACTATTTTTTCTCTTCCTCGAGTCCCCCATGAACCATGATGTCTCATTATATCACCAGTCATTCAAAAGATGAAGTTATTCGGACGTACACATTCGGACGAAACACATTCTTAAATGCTGCCGTTTTGTTGGATAATTACCATCATCAGAATTCAACTCTTGATCCAAAGATGCTGAGGCCTCAAGTTCACTTACGCCTTATCGCGAGATTTTGTTTCATGCGGCATAATAATCAAGAACGAACCATATTGATGTTTGATTATCTCATTCTTAAATGCAACTGCAGTATAAACCTACTCTACCACCTTGCCTTATTTTCCTAAACAGTTTTTTGTCCTAACATCTATTCGAAAATTGAAGCCTTTTGAATTCTGCATCAATTTTAATGAAGAAATTTTTTACCGCCTATGTTCTTGTTCACTGTTGATTTCCGCAAATCGCTAACTGTTGACCTCACAGGACAAGTTCTGACCACATAATTAAATAGTTGTACATTTATCTGCACACAGTGTGATAATTTTATTTCGTTACTTATGTTTTTTTTAGACGGTGCCTTGCCGGCACTAAACAAATATAAATTCTAAATTCTTAAATTTGTTCGATCTCACTTGAAATATGCCATTCATCCGTGGTTTAAGAAGGGTACTCAACAGCTAGAGCAAGTGAAATTGAGGGCTACGAAGATTGTCAAAAATCTTAGTCATCTGTATTACGAAACCAAAATGGCTGAACTTGATTTGTTTCCTCTCAATTACAGGCAACTATGAGGTGACCTCATGCAAACATACCGGATTGTTAGAGGCTGCAAATGTGCCCTAGAATTTGCTGACTTATTAGAATTGGCTGGGACGGAACATCTGAGGGTTCATCCCCTTAAACTGCAGAGGAAGTTGGTCCACGCGGACGTCCGTCAGAAGGCCTTTTCGCAGAGGGTCGTTGGAGCATGGAACGGACTCCTTGACGAGGTGATCCTTACAGCCACTATTGACAAATTTAAATGCAAATAAGTAACGCATTTGCTGAAAAACTATTGTGCATATAATGAAGATTATGTCAGCAGCAGCAGCTTGCGCCCGGCCCACACATATCGATGACCTCACATTTACATTTGTAGATTTATTGCTGCTAACGTTTACTCCGTTAACATTTGCATGTGAAAAGGGAACTCGAAGGCAAAAGCCTACTTCCCTCAATTAAGTTACTTTAAGTGACAAACCCTTATAAAAGCAGTTTTCCGAATTTGTTTTTCCATTTTAAAATCTAATTAACCACCCATATTATTCCAATATTCCTCCAAATCCTATTTTTAGGCTTTCTTCTATTTTTGCTAACGCCGAAAATAGCCTTCCTCTCAACGTATACGTCAAAATATTTTTCTCTTAAATAATCTAATAATTTTGCAGTTACTGCAGTAACTTCCCCTCCACCAAGTCTTCCTTTTGAATAAACTCTAATGAGCGTATCCTGCGTTCCACAATTACGCTCAGTTTAGTTTCACTCAACGCGAGGTCAGTCATGAAATAGACAATTGAGCTAAGAACTGTAGTTTTTTAGTTTGACTCAGATATTAATTGCATCAGAGAATGTTGGGCTCATGCTCTCATTTCAGACTCAATGCTCGTGGTGGTGGTTGTCTTCTTTACGTTAAATCGTCTCTTGTACTTTGCCCTTACGAGCTAAGCATTTCTTAGTTTACCGCAAATGCTTGTTTCGTTTCAGTCTTCCTCCCACACAAGAAAAAACCATAATTCGCTGTGTTTATAATCAGACGTGTTATTCCGGCAATTAAAGTCAGGTCTGTGAACTCTTTGAAAAATTTAAAAAAGCTCCGTAGGAGATTTTAATTTGCTACATATCGACTCGCATGCAAGCACTTCTCCGCCAAAATTTGAGAACTGGTTGAATTCGATTTACTTTTCAAACATGTCTCGGTTAGTCAGCTCAGTGACCAGAAAACATAGTACGAAGATTTTATTTTTAACAATTTTATCCATTTTTGCTTCAGAATTTCCATCAAAACATTTTTACGAGTGATCACGCATTAATTACTTGTTGTTTTCCAGTCTCCTGCTCTGTGAAGCCAGAAATGAAACGTACCTATATACACTTTGCCCATGCAAACAAAGAATTATTAAATAATTTAAAACAGGACTCTAGATTGGTCAAGCTTTTTTTCAAATAATGATCCAAGTATTTTCCCCGATACACTGCATGGCCTAATATTTAGAATATATTTTTATTTAGAATTTATATTTAGTATGCACCGGCAAGGCACTGTCTAAGCAAACACCAGTAACGAAATAAAGTTATGACAATGTGTGCAGATAAAATTTACCAAAACATAACTTGTCCTGCTATGTTAACAGTTAGCGATGTTTTAAAATTAATGGTAAAATAGAAAAGATAGACAGTAAAAAAAGCTCTGACCTTATAAAATGGAGGCAGAGTTCAATAGGCTTCATTTTTGAACAGAAGGTAGGAGAAAAAAACTGCTCAGGAAAAAATGGTCAGGTGGTAGAGTATGGTAATAATGCAGTAGCATTTCAGAAGGAGATAATGAAACGTCAAGATGATTCGTTCTTGAGCACTTAGGCGTTTGAAAAAAAAATATCAAAAAATGCGTCAATGAACTTCAGTCCTAAGCATTTTTGGATTCAGAATTGAATTCTGATTTAGAATTTAGAATTTATATTTGGTTAGCACCGGGAAGGTACTGTCTAATGGTACTGATGATGGTTAGTATCCAAAGAAACGGTAGCGTTTTAGACGGTGGACCACCGAATGTGTACATCCGAATGACGTCATCGTTTGGATGACTTGTGATATAGGGAGACATCATGGTTCATGTGCGACTCGAGGTGGCGAAAATATAGTTTCAAGAGGGTCACATAAATTAACGATGGTCGTTTCTCCAAGTCATGGGGAAAGCTACTGGAAAAAGATGAGGAAAATAAAAGGTTAATAGAATCAGTGTTAAGATAAATGTGCAGTCTGCGCTTGAATGCAGATAGACTAGTTAACGACCTTATTTAATTGGCAAGAAAACTATACTTAGAAGCAAAGCAGAGAGAGCGTTTACACGTGGAGAACGCAGGACGTGTAAAATTAGTGCAGAATTTCTTAGGTTATAAGGAAGACTAACGGGGTAATGACAGAAAGCTTGGGGTGAGTTGAACTATTATTTAGTCGGAAAAGGAGACAAAAGCCTGCTTCAAGTCTCCTGACCCAAAGACATTTTAGCTTCGTTAGCTGTCATTTTGTTGAGTAGGAAGTATTTGAAAGGGTTGGAAATAGGAGTTTTTTGTGAAATGTCTTTGGACATTTTCAATTTTTGAAGGGCTAAATTCGCTCATTAAACCGAAGAAAGGACAGCAAACTTCAAGAATGGGAAGTACAAACATACTATACAGTCTTAATTTAATTTCAGGAAGGAAGATATTATAAGAAATAAAGCCGCAAATCTGAGCAGCTTTGGCCGTTATTCTATCGGCATGAGGCGAAAGATCTAATTTATTTGTGTAGCTTAAGCCCAAGTCCTTGATGGAAAGTTAGACCATTTGAGAGCCTTCTGATCCAGAGAAGTCAAAGACTATATATATTGCACAAGTCAATAGATGAACCCCGTATAATAAAAAAGGTGCATTTAATACCGGTTTACAGGCATTATCAGATGAAATATTCAGTAAGGGTCAGGCTGGCAGTGAAAAAACTCCTGAATATATATCATTATAAGTGTTTTTCCTAAATTTATGTTATTCAGGAGAAAAAACTGCCAATTGCAAGGATGATAGCAGTTCAGATAAGGCAAGGGATAACACAAGTGCAGTCTGTTTGCAGTCTCTCTGTCCTTGTTAGGAACCGCGATTCTGCCCCAGGCAAGAGTGCATCCGTGGACAGTTGCTCACTGTCAACCGAAGTAGTCAACGGGTACAGGTTGCAGAGACGGTGCCGTATCCCTCAAGGTAAGACCTGGGATCGGGTTCAGATGCCATGTACTCCGTCGAACAGGAAAACAGATTCTACCGTTTGGCGCCCAGAATTCTTGGAAACTGTTCTGAATGCAAAAAACTAGTAAAAGGTCTCTTAAACAAAGAATAACTTCGCTGGATTTTTACAAAATAGAATTATCAAAGAGGCTATGCAGGATGAAAAATTATATCAACTGGTATACCAGTTACTGCAAATTATTCTTCGCTGGAAATAAGGTAAACTTACAAATTTCAACTTTATTTCTAGAATTAACCTTTAGATTCCGTCCTTTTGACGTAAATCTGTGAGAACTTTAATGAGGCTATGTAGGGTGAAAAGTTTAAAACTTTATATGTCTCCCTTTTGCAATTGCAATAACTGCAGGTGTGTGCAGTTGATAATGAGGTAGAAATACGATAAATTGTCAATAATTAAGCTAATATTTTCTACAGGAAACGAAGAAATCGGTTTAAAATTCGATAATTCACTTATTTTCAAATTCGAACCAACCGCCTTTGACCTTAAATCAATAACTAATAGAAGGCCTCCTCAATTTTATTCCACAAAAGACCTTAATATCAAATGCTGCTTCTTCCACGGTGCCACACTTTCTTCAAAATCGTCTTAAAAATTACGAAACCAGCTTTAGGATCCATCCATAAGCTCGTTATCAGTCCACTTTATGATCGCACAAATATATGAATTAGCTTCATAAAAGAGGATCGCGCAAGATAGGCGTAGGAAGTCTCTAGCAATTAGCAATGATAATACTCCCAGATGTGTTGCTCAAGTGTTCCGCCTCCATTCTTCCACTTAATCTACAAAAGTCATTCCGCCCTTACTCGATTGCAATAAAAATTTGATTACAGAGGATTTCGACAAAGCAGAATTTAAATTCCTTCTTTGCCAAATAAAGGACCTTTGAAACTGATCCCATCCCTTCGATGGCCCTGACATCTTATGAGTTGTTCACTCACACTGATTGTGCTACTACAAATATTCATAAACAGATAAGCCAACTTAATCAGTCACACTCAGATGGAACCCATAACATCCCAAATTTCCTTATTAAACAGCTATTGGTTTTCCCTCTATACTGAACAAAGTGTTCTCAGATTTCTTGGGAATTGTTACTTTCCTCATTATTGGGAAACCTCTATTATTATTCAAGTAGTTAAATCTGGCTTACGCTCGGATATTAACAATTATTGCGGTGTTAATAGAACAAATTCTCTTGCTTAGCTCTTTGGAAAACTAATTGCCATACAAATTACAGATATTGCATAACCAATCAACTTCTTAGGTCTTCCCAACATGGCTTCCTACCCAATCGCTCTTGTGAAACATGTCACCTGTCTTTTCTTAATCTACTAGCATCTTTCTGTGGTCACTATACACAATAACGGAAGAAATCATGACCCAATTCCAGCGCTGTGGTCTGAAAAGGATGTACTAGAGACGGAGGACAAAAGGAGAGCCTTAGTCCTCTCCAGCTTCTTTCAGTCAGTATTCACCCATGAAACAAATACTCCTACGCTGCTCTACTCAAGACAACTGCAAAATTCAGAAACGTTTGCATTAGGAAATACTCTTTACTTCTCACCCACATTATCCAGGACAGTTTTACTTCGCCTGATGCCTGCCAAGCCACCCGGTCCAGATAGAATTCCTCCGAATGCCCGTCGAGAATTGGTTGACGTACCGTGTGAGCCAGTGTCGATGATATTCAAAAGTCTATGGAAGAAGTCGAACTGCCACAGAAATGGAAAACTGCACTTATCTCACCGATCCACAAAGGAGGATCCGAGCTGAAGTCAGAAAATTACTGACCCATTCGTTTAACTTGCATTTTGTGCGGGGTCATGAGAAAACTTATTAAGATACATGTTATGAAATAGCTGAAGCAGAAGAACATATTATATGCTGGCCTGCATGGCTTTCGTCCTGGTCACTTATTTCGTACGGGTGGTCTTTCCTCGCAGGAAAAATGAAAAAAAGCCATAGAACAAGGCCGTCCAGTTGATATCATTTCCTTCGACTTCAAGAAGGCGTTTGATAGTGTACCTTATCAGCGCTGTTATTTAGGCCCAAGTTACACGAATAAGCTAGCCTAGTCGGCTCATGCAGATCGGATTTCTGCAAAGGCTGCAAAGGTGCGCAGGTATGCGGTTTTATATCACGTGATTTCTTCCTTCCAGAAATAAAGTTAAGATTGTACCGCATGTTTGTTCTTCCCATCCTAGAATACTGCTGTGCCCTCTTTGGGTTGATGAATGCCTCTGACCACAGAAAGATTGAAAAAAGATAAAAGGTTTATTGATATAGCACTTCTTGGGCGCCGTCAGTCTCCTTTAGAACACAGAAAAAAATCTCAAAAATCTTCTTCTTTCTGTTGCCATTTTAAGCTTTGTTTTTGTTTTTTAAGCTTGGTTAATAATTAACGAAATGAGAAGCTATTTTTTCGTAAATACACCTAGCTTCAAAGGCATAGTAATAGCAAAATATGAAAATAAATAACTATGCATTCTAGGAATTAATGTTTCGTGTTGAAATTTGTTTGGTCAAGAATAATCGGTCACATGGATTTTCTAGTGCTTATTATATAAATAAATAAATAAATTGTATATTTTAGGCCCATAGGGCTCCATCATTACCATTTGACAGGGGTAGAGTCAATCGCTGGCTATTCGATGGTCCATTACATCCAATCAGCTGCAGGCACATCGTCCTGGTATGATGAGCCCAGACGATGTTAGCTGTGACCCAGGGAGGGAAAAGAAAACGGTAATTAATGCGGTATTCTAATAAACCTAAGGTAAATGTGAAATAATGGAAGGGAGAAACCTAGATACAAACATAATTTAATCCGAAGATAGATTGTCCAGTAGGGATCCGGGAGGAGCGAAGGATGGGCAGCAACGGGGAATCCTGCTCGTTGCTTATGGCAAAAATGGGGGTTCTAGAGTTCATTCCGTGCCCGTATTTATGGCTTCTCCATTGTCAAGGTTGGATCCCGTCGTTGAGGATTGGTTGAAATATATTGGGGAAGAGAGATGAAAAAACGTAATCTCGACATATTTCCCCTTAATAGCTATTCAAACTACATTATTTTATCTTAATCTTTATAAGGATCCTTAATTGTGATTAAGTGCTTGTCCTATAAATATGATGATGAATCATGCGTTTTCTAGAACGCTTTATGAAGCCCAATTAGTTCTAGAACTTTCAACAAGGAGCACGTGATTAGGAGTTTCTACATGACTCCCTCCTACGAAGAGAGTCTGTTGTCGGCATCCGCATCGTTTAATTTGGTAGCCGGTCTGCCTTCCGGAGGTACCTCCACAAGTTTTCCGACTTGTTGTTCGTCCCTGAAAACCTCAAGCATTGCATAGGCTGGCAAAGCTTCACCCCACGTGGACGTCACGTTTCTGTGGACGAACGTTCTTATAAGGTTGATTAGAGTTAAGTTGGTCCTTTTGACCTGACTGTTACCTTGATGGTGCTATGCTGTCGTACGCGTCTTATTAATCTCTAAAAATGTACACAGCTGAAACACGATGGCATTCTCAAACAACGAGCCTCGCTCAGACTGGAGTTGATCTGGTGCTTCCCATCGACAGACACAACTGTTGAAAATGGCTCGGGCTACTGTAAGTGTAGATGCAGGGGCATGGTCTCAGCCTTTTTAATAAAGAAGCCCACCATGACAAGGATGAACTTCTTGCCACGAGCGGAGGGGACGATATGGCTGACCAGGTCAACCGATACCCTCTTATTGGGGTTGCCTGCCTTAATTGGCTGAAGGGGTGCCCTCGGTGGATGGTTGGGCGACTTGGAAGATATGCGAAACTCGCACGACCGAATGACGTCTTTGATGTCGCTTGTTTAGTTCGGTCAGAAATAACGACGGCGAAGGGCCCACTCGGTCTTGTGAACGTCTTAGTGACATAACTCTCCATGTATTCGTTCTACTTCATCATCAACCATCGAGAGTGGCAAACTGACGCGCTTTCGAGTACTGGTCACTGTCCGCGATAGAAGAGGACACCATTCGCAACAAAGAGTTTGTCCCAGAGGCTGTGGAGACACCGGGTTTCATAGCTATATGCTGATAGTTCCGACTTACTATGGGACCTAACGTTGCTTAATTGCCTGTTATAGATGGGATATTTGTGCGTGTCATCTCTCTGGGCTGCAGCATAGAGTAGGCACTGGTCGCTTTGTAAAGCGATGGTGGATATGGTGACACCGGTGCACGATGGGCAGTCTCCGAGAGGGCGATGTGGTTTCCTTGGTAGGGCATCATCATTGCTGTGCTACCAACCTAGTCGGAACACACATTCGAACTCGTATTCTGCTCTTTTTTCCTGCCGCGGAGCAACTTGCCCCTCAGAATTCCGTAAATTCCGCAACCTCATCGGAGAACTGTTGTCCGTGCGCACGATGAATGGCCGGTATTGAAAGTACGATGAACATTCTTCAACAAATTATGTTAATGCTAGCATTTCTTTGCGAGTCACGTAGTAATGCCGTTATGCCTTAGTCAGTGAGTATTTGAGGTTCAGTTCAGTTCAGTGTATTTGAGGAAAATAGGCTTACGCCTTTGAAATCCCTATTTGTTACATAAAAGCAGCAAGAATAAGAAGCAAATTAAAGAAGTAACAGTCAAGTGAATGCAGGCAGGTTTACGTGGTACACTGATATTGTTAAGGTTAAGTAGTCACATAGTCTTTGTGGTACTGTAACATATGTATGTCAAGCCGATGTTTGAATGTATACACAGACTGGGACATGAAAATTGCCTCAGGTAGGTTATTCCACGGTTCCACGACACGGTTTGTGAAAAAATACTTCCTCACAAACAATCTTACTTGGGGCACACTTAGTTTGAATGGATGACCTCGGAGATTTTTCGTAGTGGCAAGTTGGAAAAAATCATCACATAGGAGGGCGCAATCCATGCCACGCACGATACGGAAGGTTTGTATTAAGTCTCCGCGCAACTGCCTATAACTCAGAGGATAGAGCTTTAGGTTATTTAGACGAATCTCATATGGCAGTTCAGCTTGACCTCTTACTAATTTTGTGGCTCGCCACTGCACCCTTTCGAGCATGTTGTAGTCCTGTTGGGTCCACGGTCGCCAGGCTTGGATCGCATATTCAAGATGTGGCCTTACCAAACGTACCAAAGACTTTAGAAAAGCAGTCTTCATCGAAAACTTTAAATGCCCGCTTGATAGCGTACAGTATTGAATTGGCGGATTTAGCTGCCTTGGAACATTGCGTAGAAGGCTTCAGGTTGTCTTTCATCCAAACTCCAAGATCCTTCTGTGTGTGTGCTTCTCGGAGTGGCAAACCGTTTAAATAGTAGGGTCGCATATCAGTGACCTGATTTCGATTTCCCAGACGAAGCAGGGTGCATTTGTTTGAGTTGAAGGACAAGAGCCATTTGCGGGACCACTCGTCCAATCGACGAAGATTTTCTTGGAAATTGTCTGCATCAGCAGCATTGTGGATAACTTTCCAGATTTTTATATCGTCCGCAAACATAGCAAAGTTACAGTCCAATTCCTGTACACAATCATTAATGAACAAGAGAAATAGGATCGGTCCGAGCACTGAACCTTGTGGGACTCCACTCTTGATGACTGTGCGCTTTGATCGCGATCCGCCTACGCAGACCACTTGGGAACGACCGACGAGAAAATTCTTGATCCACGTAAGAAGTTTGCCGCCAATACCGAACATTCTCAACTTGTGAAGGAGACGCTGGTGTGGAACACTATCGAAGGCCTTCTGGAAATCAATGTAGGCCACATGCACAGTGTCTTTTGCATCGAGTGCTTTTGTCCATCTTTGCATCGTATAAAGTAAGTTCGTAACACACGATCTTCTCCTACGAAAACCGTATTGTGCAGTCGAAAAAGAGGTTACGGGTTTCTAAATAAATCATCAATTCCTTTTTGACAACCTTCTCCATAACCTTGCAACAGATTGAGGTCAGGCTGACAGGCCTGTAATTTGTAGCAAATACACGACTACCACTTTTGTGAAGCGGTGCGATGTGGGCTGTTTTCCAGTCGGTAGGAAGAATTCCCGAATCGAACGATTTCTGGCACAGCAACGATAGCGGTTTCGCCAGCTCTCGAGCAAGTTCGAGGAGTAGCTTTGCTGGAATCTCGTCGGGGCCAGGGGATTTGCCTGCCTTCAGACTTTTTAGTTCTTTAAAGACCACCGCTTCTTGAAAGAGCATATCCTGAATAAGTGGTACTCCTGTAGTCTCGTAACTTGATGGAATAAAAACAGCTTCTCGGGTGAAAACTGACTGAAAGAACTGGGAAAAGTGTTCAGCTTTGTTTTTATTTTCTGATACCTCGAAACCGTCATCGTTTCTCATAACAGGAATCGGGTTCCTGTTACGTGTGCTTTTTCTTACATAGCTGTAGAGTAATTTGGGATTGTGAACTGCTCTCTGGAGCAAATCCCTCTCGTAATCCCGTCGGCTTTGGAAGATCAAGCTTTTAACCTTGTTCCTTTGAGTTTTGTATGCTTGCAAGGCTCAATTTTCATTGGATCGGCAAAAATTTCTTCCAAAGCCTTCCTTACCTGTTAATCTCTCTTTTTAGATCCCTTGTTCACCACTGTAGTCTGTTAGATATCCTAAATTGTGATGGCGGACGAATGAAATTTTATTAGATTCAACAAATACTCCTTAAATAAATTCCAGTCCTCAGTGACATTCTTGGAGAAGAGAAGATCCAAGTCTATTCGTGATGCCTCAGCTCTCATCTTGCAAAAGTCTCCACGCCATAGATTCGGCCTGGTTTCATTTATTGCAGATGGCACAGAATATAAACCATACTCCCATGAAAGTACTGCATGATTACTTCGACCAAGTGGAGGTAGGCAGTGAACCTCGTCTGTACTGTCAGGATCTTTAGTGAAGACGAGATCTAAACAACTAGCCTGTTATCCTCCACGCGCTCTGGTACTGGATGACGCGTTCGGTACCATCGGTTTGCTGCTGGGAGAGGACAGAAACTATAAAATTGTCACTAGCGTCAGTGTCTTAGATGAATTTCCCCACATAATTTCTAATATTAGGGAGAACTAAAATCAGGGAATAGCAAAGCTTTTCTTTCAGCATCTGGAAGCTGTTAGCGCAGTCAGTTACCCACTTGAAGTTGACATCTTGTTGCGTCATTTTATGGAACGGGATTGCAATATGGGCATAGACCTTTATTAAACTGCGATAGTAAGAGGTGAAGCCTAAAAAGCTTCTCACCTCCAATATGTCCATGGGAGTTGGCCATGAGGGATCCGGGAGAAGCGAAGGACAGTCAGCGACGGGGGAATCCTAATCCTTGCCCTCGGGCCAAAACTGGGGTTCTGGAGTTCAATTCTCGCCCGTATTTATGGCTTTCTCCATTGTCAAGGTTGGATCCCGTCATCGATGATTGGTTGAGATATGTTGGGGAATAGAGATTAAACAAACTTATGCTAGAAACATATTTTCCCTTCATTACTATTTAACTACATTATTATGTTGAGAAACTTTATCAGAATCCTACATTGTGATTATATGCTAGTCCTATAAATATGATGAAGAATCGCGCGTGCCCCTTAAGAGGTGCGTTTACTAGACATTTTAATGGAGCACATGTGGTTCTAGAACTTTCAACAAGGACCACGGTGTTATAACTTTCTACACTGGTGTGTGTTTAGGCGATTAATAAGGCTTAGTTGGACTGATCTATAAAAAACGACCGGAATGGGTTATTGGCATGATCCGTTCAACTGCAAGAAAATTCCAATTATACCAGCCAGTCATTATATTGTGTTTGACAATAACAGATTGGTTATTAACTGACTTTGATTCGACCATTATTTATGAAAGATTAACCTTTGCAAGTTAATATAGGATTCATGCCCAAAAAATGTTCGTAATTTTGGTTAACAATTGCTGGTGTCCGCTGAGCCGAGTCATGGATATGAATATAGTATAACGTAGAGCGTGTCTGTATACAGCAGACCATAATGGGTTTAGTTAAGGCATATTGGTTTTTATTGATGAAATTATTTTAAGCATAAAAAGGTTGACTAGTGGCTATGCTATGAAAAATAAAACGGAAATTTATGATCATGGGACGTTTATGCAGTGATGTCAATATTTGCTAATGAAATTATTTTTAGTGTCCGATAGGTCAATTGAGAGCTGTGATCGGATAAGGATGGAAAAGATTTATGATTATGGTAAATTCATACGATATGAAAAATAAAAATAATTTTTTTGTTTGGTTCTAACCTGGCGTTGATCATGGGATTTGTGTAATCATATCTCTATAGGTTTTTTGGAGTTGTGGTAATATTTTTTTCTACAATGATTTTTAGTGCCAGAAAGTTCAACTTTCGGCTATGATGAGAAAATTAAAAGAGGAATTTAAGATTAGGGGAAGTTTGTTCAATTTTATCAATATTTGTTCCTGAAATTATTTTAAGTGTCTGGTAGGTCAACTGATAGCCATCATAAGAATATATAGATGTATGTTTTATTTGAGTACCCAGAAGGGCAGTGTCATCGGAAAAAAATAAAGCATAAAAGTGTGAAAACGTGTACAGTCACATTATAAATGGTACGCCAGCTTCTTGGCAATGGAAAATGACACAAATCAGCGTGGTCGAACAATTAATAAAAAAGGCAGACAGTGAAAAACTCCTTCGGAATTTTTATGGAAAAAGGTATATGTTGAATGGGGTTTGTGGGTTTCTAAGGAGAAAAACAGAGTTGCTCCTGAGAGAAAAACATTCGCTTGAGGTAGGACTGAAAGACAAATGAGAGCGTATGGTGGTTCAAAACGCTCCTCATCGTGGGAGAAATCATGTAACGACAAGGACTTCGTTTCATCATCGAAGGGGGATAACAATGCATATCGACTAGCTATAAGCGTAACCGTCAGGGGTGCTAGACAGGGGAAATCTTCACGGGCGTCATCAGCACGCCTAGGGCCAAACGAGGAAAGGACATAAGGTATAGTGTAGGTAATGGTCAAAATGCCAAATGAAGCGACCATTATACTCTCATTGCTGATTTCTCATGGTCATAAAACCAGCCCTGGTGTTGATGCCGTACGCATCCGAGTATTTCGAGGGCGGAGGACTGGTTGACGTTATGCAGTTGGCACCACCATGTCTCCACGGTGGCGTTATCATCTGAAATGCGGTTCCTCCAGTTTCTGGGTTATTTGGTTGCTGAAATCAAAACAGTGAGCAGGCAAATTTAAAAAGAGCATTTAGGAATAAGCATCAAATCCCGATGATCAAGACCTCAGTGTGCGTCGAAATTGCTGTAAACAGGGACAAAACCGAGTACTTTTCACAGTTTTACCACTCAGTCTACAAAAATGAGGCAAAGTTCCTTCGTCCCTCAGCGGATTACCTGCCAAATGCAAGCATTAGTCACATATTGTTTTCAGAAGTTCTGACCCAATTGGAATAAAAGGAACTAAAAGAGAAGAAATCCCCAGGACCCGATGAACTTACACCCAAACTTCTGAAAGAACTCGCCAATGAAATTTCCGCACCTCTATCAGTGCCTTTCAAAATAAATTTGACTCCGGATCACTTCCAACCGATTGGAAGCTGGCACATAAAACTCCCTTGTACAAAAGTGGTAGCTTGACATCAGTGACAAATTACAGGTCCATAAGCTTGACATGTATCCTCGGCCAGGTTATGGAAAAGATCAAGTGTGAATTGATGCAATTCCAAGAGGCTCATAATTTGTTATCAAACTGTCAAAACGTGTTCAGAAATGAAAGATCCTGCACGAAATATTTGCTGTAATCTCTTCAGAGCTGGACCCAAGCACTTGAAGAAAGACACGTTGTTCACACCGCCTTCATTGACTTTAAAAAGGCCTTCAACACTGTGCCACACCAGAGACTGTTATACCAGCTAGAAAGAAGTGAAATCAGAGGTTACCTTCTCAAGTCGATTGAATACTTCCGCTTATGCATCAGCCAAGAGAGGTCAAGTTCTGCTGTGGGCTAGAATGGGGTTCTTCAGGGTTCAGTACTAGGGCCAATACTGTTCCTAATTTACGCGGACGATTGTGTCAGGATCTGGACTGTGAAGCAGAAATGTTTGCCGACGACTTGAAAATCTGGTATGTAATTCATAGCCCTGCCGATGAAGATAAAATACACATAAACATAACTCGGTTGGAGAAGCGGAAGAATCATTGGCTTTTGCGATTTAAAGTCGATAAGCGAACAATATTTCTCTTATGCTACCCAACCGGATCACCTGACAGTAGAAGCTTCTTTCTAAACGGTGAAGCCTTACAAGACGTGATAACCCAACAGAACCTTGGTGTGCTGACACCTACCCCCTAAATACATCCTCTCACTGCTCGAAAGTGGCGAAGAGCGCAATGGCTGTGTTGCATGCCATCAGACGAGCCTTTTTGATTAAGATGAAGATCGCTTCGCTAAGACTTTTGAAACATTCGTTAGGACGCATTTGGAATATGCTGAACAAGCCTGGAGACCCTGAACAGTTCAAGATGAGAAGTGTCTTGAAAGAGTACAAAGGAGAACCACCAAAAAGGTAAGCAGTCAAATTTTCTTGTCATATCCAACCCGCCCAAGGAATCTTAATCTGTTCCCTATGAGTTATAGGCAAATGTGTGGCGATCTCCTGCAGACATTCCGCATTGTGAAGGGAATGGATTGTTGCCTGAAATTATTGAACTTCTTTGAATTTTCTGCCACGACCCATTTTCATCGATAGGTAAACATTTCGTCGATAGTTAAACATTCTCAATCTTTTATTTATGCTGATGAAGTCAAACGCGTGTATTCGATCTCTAACTCTACGACCGAACGATGCCTAGAACTAATTCATTTTGATTAAGACGCTCTTTTGGCCTGGAGCTGCACATGGCTAATGAGGGTCTCACCTTCTAAAAGTAGCTACATGGGTTTTGGGCCTGTTAGGCTGCCGCAACCTCTTATATTTGAAGGTTGCCCTATCATTGAATGTTCATACATCAAGGACTTGGGCTTAAGCTACACTATTGTCGAATCAAAGTTAGTTAATAACCAATCTGTTATTGTCAAACACAATATAATGACTGGCTGGTATAATTGGAATTTTCCTGCAGTTGAACGGATCATGCCAATAACCCATTCCGGTCTTTTTTTATAGATCAGTCCAACTAAGCCTTATTAATCGCCTAAACACACACCAGTGTAGAAAGTTATAACCCCGTGGTCCTTGTTGAAAGTTCTAGAACCACATGTGCTCCATTAAAATTTCTAGTAAACGCACCTCTTAAGGGGCACGCGCGATTCTTCATCATATTTATAGGACTAGCATATAATCACAATGTAGGATTCTGATAAAGTTTCTCAACATAATAATGTAGTTAAATAGTAATTAAGGGAAAATATGTCTAGCATAAGTTTGTTTAAATCTCTATTCCCCAATATATCTCAACCAATCATCGATGACGGGATCCAACCTTGACAATGGAGAAGCCACAAATACGGGTGAGAATTGAACTCCAGAACCCCAGTTTTGGCCGAGGGCAAGGATTAGGATTCCCCCGTCGCTGACTGTCCTTCGCTTCTCCCGGATCCCTCATGGCCAACTCCCATGGACATATTGGAGGTGAGAAGCTTTTTAGGCTTCACCTCTTACTATCGCAGTTTAATAAAGGTCTATGCCCATATTGCAATCCCGTTCCATAAAATGACGCAACAAGATGTCAACTTCAAGTGGGTAACTGACTGCGCTAACAGCTTCCAGATGCTGAAAGAAAAGCTTTGCTATTCCCTGATTTTAGTTCTCCCTAATATTAGAAATTATGTGGGGAAATTCATCTAAGACACTGACGCTAGTGACAATTTTATAGTTTCTGTCCTCTCCCAGCAGCAACCGATGGTACCGAACGCGTCATCCAGTACCTCAATTGCTCACTGACTAAGGCATAACGGCATTACTATGTGACTCGCAAAGAAATGCTAGCATTAACATAATTTGTTGAAGAATGTTCATCGTACTTTCAATACCGGCCGTTCATCGTGCGCACGGACCCCGGTTCTCCGATGAGGTTGCAGAATTTACAGAATTCTGAGGTTAAGGTCGCTCCGTGGAGGGAAAAATTAGCAGAATACGAGTTTGAATGTGTTTTCCGACTAGGTTGGTAGCACAGCAATGATGATGCCCTACCAAGGAAACCACATCGCCCTCTCGGAGACTGCCCGTCATGCACCGGCGTCACCATATCCACCATCGCTTTACAAAGCGACCAGTGCCTACTCTATGCTGCAGCCCAGAGAGATGACACGCACAAATATCCCATCTATAACAGGCAATTAAGCAACGTTAGGTCCCATAGTAAGTCGGAACTATCAGCATATAGCTATGAAACCCGGTGTCTCCACAGCCTCTGGGACAAACTCTTTGTTGCGAATGGTGTCCTCTTCTATCGCGGACAGTGACCAGTACTCGAAAGCGCGTCAGTTTGCCACTCTCGATGGTTGATGATGAAGTAGAACGAATACATGGAGAGTTATGTCACTAAGACGTTCACAAGACCGAGTGGGCCCTTCGCCGTCGTTATTTCTGACCGAACTAAACAAGCGACATCAAAGACGTCATTCGGTCGTGCGAGTTTCGCATATCTTCCAAGTCGCCAAACCATCCACCGAGGGCACCCCTTCAGCCAATTAAGGCAGGCAACCCCAATAAGAGGGTATCGGTTGACCTGGTCAGCCATATCGTCCCCTCCGCTCGTGGCAAGAAGTTCATCCTTGTCATGGTGGGCTTCTTTATTAAAAAGGCTGAGACCATGCCCCTGCATCTACACTTACAGTAGCCCGAGCCATTTTCAACAGTTGTGTCTGTCGATGGGAAGCACCAGATCAACTCCAGTCTGAGCGAGGCTCGTTGTTTGAGAATGCCATCGTGTTTCAGCTGTGTACATTTTTAGAGATTAATAAGACGCGTACGATAGCATAGCACCATCAAGGTAACAGTCAGGTCAAAAGGACCAACTTAACTCTAATCAACCTTATAAGAACGTTCGTCCACAGAAACGTGACGTCCACGTGGGGTGAAGCTTTGCCAGCCTATGCAATGCTTGAGGTTTTCAGGGACGAACAACAAGTCGGAAACTTGTGGAGGTACCTCCGGAAGGCAGACCGGCTACCAAATTAAACGATGCGGATGCCGACAACAGACTCTCTTCGTAGGAGGGAGTCATGTAGAAACTCCTAATCACGTGCTCCTTGTTGAAAGTTCTAGAACTAATTGGGCTTCATAAAGCGTTCTAGAAAACGCATGATTCATCATCATATTTATAGGACAAGCACTTAATCACAATTAAGGATCCTTATAAAGATTAAGATAAAATAATGTAGTTTGAATAGCTATTAAGGGGAAATATGTCGAGATTACGTTTTTTCATCTCTCTTCCCCAATATATTTCAACCAATCATCAACGACGGGATCCAACCTTGACAATGGAGAAGCCATAAATACGGGCACGGAATGAACTCTAGAACCCCCATTTTTGCCATAAGCAACGAGCAGGATTCCCCGTTGCTGCCCATCCTTCGCTCCTCCCGGATCCCTACTGGACAATCTATCTTCGGATTTAAATTATGTTTGTATCTAGGTTTCTCCCTTCCATTATTTCACATTTACCTTAGGTTTATTAGAATACCGCATTAATTACCGTTTTCTTTTCCCTCCCTGGGTCACAGCTAACATCGTCTGGGCTCATCATACCAGGACGATGTGCCTGCAGCTGATTGGATGTAATGGACCATCGAATAGCCAGCGATTGACTCTACCCCTGTCAAATGGTAATGATGGAGCCCTATGGGCCTAAAATATACAATTTATTTATTTATTTATATAATAAGCACTAGAAAATCCATGTGACCGATTATTCTTGACCAAACAAATTTCAACACGAAACATTAATTCCTAGAATGCATAGTTATTTATTTTCATATTTTGCTATTACTATGCCTTTGAAGCTAGGTGTATTTACGAAAAAAATAGCTTCTCATTTCGTTAATTATTAACCAAGCTTAAAAACAAAAACAAAGCTTAAATGGCAACAGAAAGAAGAAGATTTTGAGATTTTTTCTGTGTTCTAAAGGAGACTGACGGCGCCCAAGAAGTGCTATATCAATAAACCTTTTATCTTTTTTCAATCTTTCTGTGGTCAGAGGCATTCATCAACCCAAAGAGGGCACAGCAGTATTCTAGGATGGGAAGAACAAACATGCGGTACAATCTTAACTTTATTTCTGGAAGGAAGAAATCACGTGATATAAAACCGCATACCTGCGCACCTTTGCAGCCTTTGCAGAAATCCGATCTGCATGAGCCGACTAGGCTAGCTTATTCGTGTAACTTGGGCCTAAATAACAGCGCTGATAAGGTACACTATCAAACGCCTTCTTGAAGTCGAAGGAAATGATATCAACTGGACGGCCTTGTTCTATGGCTTTTTTTCATTTTTCCTGCGAGGAAAGACCACCCGTACGAAATAAGTGACCAGGACGAAAGCCATGCAGGCCAGCATATAATATGTTCTTCTGCTTCAGCTATTTCATAACATGTATCTTAATAAGTTTTCTCATGACCCCGCACAAAATGCAAGTTAAACGAATGGGTCAGTAATTTTCTGACTTCAGCTCGGATCCTCCTTTGTGGATCGGTGAGATAAGTGCAGTTTTCCATTTCTGTGGCAGTTCGACTTCTTCCATAGACTTTTGGAATATCATCGACACTGGCTCACACGGTACGTCAACCAATTCTCGAAGGGCATTCGGAGGAATTCTATCTGGACCGGGTGGCTGGCAGGCATCAGGCGAAGTAAAACTGTCCTGGATAATGTGGGTGAGAAGTAAAGAGTATTTCCTAATGCAAACGTTTCTGAATTTTGCAGTTGCCTTGAGTAGAGCAGCGTAGGAGTATTTGTTTCATGGGTGAATACTGACTGAAAGAAGCTGGAGAGGACTAAGGCTCTCCTTTTGTCCTCCGTCTCTAGTACATCCTTTTCAGACCACAGCGCTGGAATTGGGTCATGATTTCTTCCGTTATTGTGTATAGTGACCACAGAAAGATGCTAGTAGATTAAGAAAAGACAGGTGACATGTTTCACAAGAGCGATTGGGTAGGAAGCCATGTTGGGAAGACCTAAGAAGTTGATTGGTTATGCAATATCTGTAATTTGTATGGCAATTAGTTTTCCAAAGAGCTAAGCAAGAGAATTTGTTCTATTAACACCGCAATAATTGTTAATATCCGAGCGTAAGCCAGATTTAACTACTAGAATAATAATAGAGGTTTCCCAATAATGAGGAAAGTAACAATTCCCAAGAAAATCTGAGAACACTTTGTTCAGTATAGAGGGAAAACCAATAGCTGTTTAATAAGGAAATTTGGGATGTTATGGGTTCCATCTGAGTGTGACTGATTAAGTTGGCTTATCTGTTTATGAATATTTGTAGTAGCACAATCAGTGTGAGTGAACAAGTCATAAGATGTCAGGGCCATCGAAGGGATGGGATCAGTTTCAAAGGTCCTTTATTTGGCAAAGAAGGAATTTAAATTCTGCTTTGTCGAAATCCTCTGTAATCAAATTATTATTGCAATCGAGTAAGGGCGGAATGACTTTTGTAGATTAAGTGGAAGAATGGAGGCGGAACACTTGAGCAACACATCTGGGAGTATTATCATTGCTAATTGCTAGAGACTTCCTACGCCTATCTTGCGCGATCCTCTTTTATGAAGCTAATTCATATATTTGTGCGATCATAAAGTGGACTGATAACGAGCTTATGGATGGATCCTAAAGCTGGTTTCGTAATTTTTAAGACGATTTTGAAGAAAGTGTGGCACCGTGGAAGAAGCAGCATTTGATATTAAGGTCTTTTGTGGAATAAAATTGAGGAGGCCTTCTATTAGTTATTGATTCAAGGTCAAAGGCGGTTGGTTCGAATTTAAAAATAAGTGAATTATCGAATTTTAAACCGATTTCTTCGTTTCCGCAGAAAATATTAGCTTAATTATTGACAATTTATCGTATTTCTACCTCATTTTCAACTGCACACACCTGCAGTTATTGCAATTGCAAAAGGGAGAAATATAAAAGTTTTTAAACTTTTCACCCTACATAGCCTCATTAAAGTTCTCACAGATTTACGTCAAAAAGGACGGAATCTAAAGGTTAATTCTAGAAATAAAAGTTGAAATTTGTAAGTTTACCTTATTTCCAGCGAAGAATAATTTGCAGTAACTGGTATACCAGTTGATATAATTTTTCATCCTGCATAGCCTCTTTGATAATTCTATTTTGTAAAAATCCAGCGAAGTTATTCTTTGTTTAAGAGACCTTTTACTAGTTTTTTGCATTCAGAACAGTTTCCAAGAATTCTGGGCGCCAAAACGGTAGAATCTGTTTTTCCTGTTCGACGGAGCACATGGCATCTGAACCCGATCCCAGGTCTTACCTTGAGGGATACGGCACCGTCTCTGCAACCTGTACCCGTTGACTACTTCGGTTGACAGTGAGCAACTGTCCACGGATGCACTCTAGCCTGGGGCAGAATCGCGGTTCCTAACAAGGACAGAGAGACTGCAAACAGACTGCACTTGTGTTATCCCTTGCCTTTTCTGAACTGCTATCATCCTTGCAATTGGCAGTTTTTTCTCTTGAATAACATAAATTTAGGAAAAACACTTATAATGATATATATTCAGGAGTTTTTTCACTGCCAGCCTGACCCTTACTGAATATTTCATCTGATAATGCCTGTAAACCGGTATTAAATGCACCTTTTTTTATTATACGGGGTTCATCTATTGACTTGTGCAATATATATAGTCTTTGACTTCTCTGGATCAGAAGGCTCGAAAATGGTCTAACTTTCCTGTTTAAGGTCACGCACGACCAACATATTCTCAAAATGAATATAGTGTCGAATCACAACGGCTCTTGATCCACAAGAAATAAAGAAAATATCATGAGAATTCCCAAATTCAAAATAGCCAATGATCAAACTTCTATTCTATAAGATATGCGATTATATGGAATATCCTTCTTACACCGTTTACTTCGATTTCACGAAGGCTTTTGATCGTGTTGACAATGATCTCCTACTGCTGAAATTGTCCTCCTTCGGCATAGGTAACAAGCTTCTGAACTTAATATCCTCCTATTTGAATGCTTGCGCACAACGGGTTAAAATTTCTGATGTTATCTCCAACCTCACGCATATGAGGAGCGGAGTTATTCAGGGTAGCGTGCTCGGTCCACTTCTATTTTGCCTTTTTGTCAACGATGTTCCTGATTTTTTTCAGTATGGTAGGCCCTTTATGTACGCTGATGATTTAAAAGCTGCAGTTTGTTCTCCTGAATACACTTGAACCAACGATCAGGAGTTTTTTTCACTGTCAGCTTGACCCTCTAATGTATACATTTTTTGACCTTGCCTGTAAAATGGCAATAAATAAATAAATAGTACTAGAAAAAGGCATAGCCTAGCTGAATTTAAAAAAATTAAAATATTTTCTCACATAATATTACAGATTTATTCTTAAATGTAATAGGACCCATTTCAAGTCAGTTCTTCGATAAAGTGTTTGGACCGAATGGGATCTTCAATTCAATTTATGGAGGGAAATAAGCATGGGCCTTTGAGTGCCCTATTTGTAACGTGAAATTAAGTGCGGTATACACAGAAACCCGACACTTGTGGTGTAGCCTGCTCTGGACATTCTGAATTATCCGGGGCCATGATTCCTCCCTGAGATAAGAGTATTTCTTTGAGTTTGCCTGCACAACTCATCTGCGTGGTGATCCTTACAAGGTCAATAGCGATCGCACGTGATTGAACCTCAGAAAGGTTTTTTCAGCCAATGAGTGGTACGACCTTGTAATTCGTTACTAAGTGAGACGGTTACCTCTGACAGCATTTCTGCTTTTCAAAGAAGGTTTGCTGGCATAATATTTGACAAAAGACGACTCTCGCAACATGATTACTTAAAACCAGCCTTTAAAATCTTTCGATCTCTAATTTTCTTTCACAATGTTTAACCTATAGCTGTGAAAACGCATTTCAAGTTATGCTATGCTTCGACTCAACAATTTTTAAATGAAAACCATTTTTTATATTGGTTGTATTCATGCAATGATAACTTTACATTAATAGGGTCATCAAGGGAAATAAATAAATAAATAAATTGTATATTTAAGGCCCAGAGGGCCCAATCATTACAAACTAAGTACCTTTGTTTAAATAAATACAAAGTGGATAATTGCTGCACTATGTGAGAATCCATATGAACAGCAGAAATGAGTAGTATGGTAAACATATCCGCTTCAAAATGATTTGCCATTTTTTAAAAAAAGTCAACAATCTTTGGCATATACGGTGAACTGGAAAAAAGCAGTAAAAAAATACTCCTAGGGTTAAATCGGAGGTGGAGTTCGGCGAGCCGCCAATTAAAAAAAATAGGAGAAAAAAACTGCTTCACTAATAAATTAGATCTTTCGCCTCATGCCGACAGAATTACGGTCAAAGCTGCTCAGATCGGAAAGCTGCCCATCGGGAATTTGAGTAACCCTCTTGAAACTATATTTAAGCAACCTCGAGACGCCCATGAACTATAATGTCTCCTTATATCACTCGTCCTCCAAACGATGACGTCATTCGGACGTACAAATTCGGTGGTCCACAGTCTTAAATGCTGCGGTTTCTTTGGATACTAACCATCATCAGAATTCAATTCTGGATCCTATGATGCTGAGGACTTAAGTTCATTGACGCATTTTCGTGAGATTCTGTTTCATACGCCTAAGTGATCAAGAACGAATCACCTCGACGTTTCATTATCTCATTCTGAAATGCTACTGCAGTATTACCCTATTCTACCACCTGACTATTTTTTCCTAAGCAGTTTTTTTCTCCTACCTTCTATTCGAAAATGAAGGCCTATTTAACTCTGCCTCCATTTTCATGGTAGGAGTTTTTTTCACTGCCTATTTTTTTCTAGTTCACCATTAATTTTAAAACATTGCTAACTGTTGAAATAGCAGGACAATTTATGAATTTGTACATTTTATCTGCACACATTGTCATAACTTTATTTCGTTACTAATGTTTGCTTAGACAGTACCTTCCCGGTGCTAACCAAATATAAATTCTAAAAAATTCTAAATCTGCGGCTTTATTTCCTATAATTTCTACCTTCCAGAAATAAAATTAGGACTTTATCGTATGTTTGTACTTCCCATTCTTTAATTTTGCTGTCCTTTCTTTGGTTTAATGAATGAATCTAGCCGTTCAAAAATTTGAAATAGATTTCATAAAATAACTCCTGTTTCCGACTCTTTCAACTACTTGTTACTCAACAAGATGCCAGCTAACGAAGCTAAAATGTTTTTGGGTCAGAAGACTTGAAACAGGCTTTTGTCTCCTTTTTCGACTCAATAATAGCTCAACTCTCCCCAAGCTTTCTGTCATTACCCCGTTAATCTTCCTTATAACCTAAGAAATTCTGCACTAATTATACCTCCCCCTGCATCCTCCACGTGTAAACGCTCTCTCTTCTTTGCTTATAAGTATAGTTTTCTTTGGAATAAATTGCCAATTGAAAGTAGGCCGTTAACTAGTCTATCAGCATTCAAGCGAAGACTGCACATTAATCTTATCACTGATTCTATCAACCTTTTATTTTCCTCATCTTTTCTCATAAGCTTTCCAATGACTCGGAGAAAGGATTATCGGGAATTTAAGTGACCCTCTTGAAACTATAATTTCGCTACCTCGAGTCGCCCATGAACCATGATGTCTCCTTAAATCACCAGTCATCCAAACGATGAAGTCATTCGTACGTATATATTAGGTGGTCCACAGACTAAAATTCTGCCATTTCTTTGGATACTTGCCATCATCAGAATTCAATTCTGGATCCTATGATGCTGAGGACTTAAGTTCATTGACGCATTTTCGTGAGATTTGTTTCATACGCCTAAGTGATCAAGAACGAATCATATCGACGTTTCATTATCTCATTCTGAAATGCTACTGCAGTATTACCCTACTCTACCACCTGACCTTATTTTCCTAAGCAGTTTTTGTCTCTTACCTTCTATTCGAATATGAAGGCCTATTGAACTCTGCCTCCATTTTTAAGTTAGGAGTTTTTTCACTTCCTATTTTTTTCTAGTTCACCATTAATTTTTAAACATCGCTTACGGTTGACCTAGCAGGACAAGTTCTGTCTACATTACTAAGTATTTGTACATTTTATTTACACACATTTTCATAACTTTATTTCAGTACTAATGTTTGTTTAGACACTGCCTTGCCGGTGCTAACCAAATATAAATTCTAAATCTCCGAGGTCACCCATTGAAACTGCACGTCAGCAGACGAGACTGGATGTGCGCAAGTTCTTCTTCAATGTCAGAGTGGTTAAACCTTGGACTGCCCTCCCTGAAACTTTGTGATGTCACCATCGCCGAAAAACTTCAAAAGGAACCTTGATAGTTCTATGTTCCAAAATGAGCCGGAGCCATGAGGCATTTATCTCAACCCTCGAGGTTCACGCACCACTTGCCATTTTTTATAAGCATCTTTGAAATTTTGCAACCCACATATATTTTTGTATATTTTAAAGGGTTACAGGCATCCTCATTTAATGTTATCAGCACCATTGATTTCTCCATAGAACTAATTGGTAAGCAAATAATGCGTCTGACAAACTCGCACACTTCGGGGACTGACGGTATTCCAAACTCAGTTATTAAGAGAGTGCTGAGCTTTCCCCGATTGCTTAGCTATGTATTCTCAGTTTATCTTTTAAACGGATTCTTTTCTGACTCATGGCAAACATCTATTATTATTCCTGTCTTCAAGTCGGGATCTCGTTCCGACGTAAATAATTATCGAGGCGTTCACAAAACCATGGCTCTAGCAAAACTTCTTGAAAAAATTATTTTTAATCAAATTCTCGACTTTTGCTTAGAAAATAAGCTCTTAAGCGACTCGCAATATGGTTTTATACCTGGGAGATCATGCGAATTGTGTCACTTAGCTTTTATTAACCTCGTCACTTCCCTTCGTAATGAGCAACAGTCAGTGGTTGTGATCTACTTTGACCTGAGCAAAGCCTTTTGACGAGGTACCACACAGACGTCTTCTGGTGAAACTAGAAGCCCTCGGTATCCGGCCTCCTCTCCTTGACTTCATTGGTTCCTACTTGTCTAACCGCAGCCAGAAGGTTTAGTAGGTAATACCTATTCGACGCCTCAGCCGATCGCGGGCGGCATTTTTCAAGGCACGGTTCTAGGTCCCCTTCTCTTCATTCTGTTCATTTACGAAATTTCAGCTTTACTCACAAATTCACAAAATTTCGTTTACGCTGACGATCTCAATTGCATTTATTCATTTTCTAAAAACACTGCCAATAGTTGCGTTGACAAAATCAACACTGATCTACTTATGCTCTCACGTTGGAGCTGTACTTGGCAGATGGAATTTTCTCCACCCAAGAGTACTTTCATGTGTTTTGGCCCCGCCAAGCTTCCTGAACCCATAGTTTTTCAAAATAATAAACTTTTTAGAATGATCAACCATAAAAGACTTAGTTCTAGGCTACACGAATAAACTAGCATTATCGCCTCGTGCAGATCGAATTTCTGCAAAGGCTGCACCGATATGTGATTTTATATCACATAATTTCTTCCTTCCGGAAATAAAATTAAACCTATACTGCATGTTTGTTCTTCCTATCCTAGAATACTGCTGTCCCCTCTTTGATGAACGCCTCTGACCGCAGTAAGATGTAAAAAGTTCAGAGGGTTTTTATTCGAAGACTCTTTTCTCTTCCTGCATCCAGTATCTCTTAAAACGGATAGATGACAGTCAGCAAACATTAAATTTCTGTGGGTTAGAAGACACGAAGCCGGTCTCTGTTTCCTGTTTTGCGGTACCTCTAGCCCAAATCTCCCACGAATTAACGCTATCACTCCGGTAGATCGAACCTATGCCACTCGTAATTCCTCCATGATCATTTTACCACCCCTTAGCTCCACAACTAACCGGTCTCAATTTTTTGCCTCCAAATATGCTTTCATATGGAATAATCTTCCACTGCAAATTAGCTTGTCGTCCACATTAGCTATTTTAAAAACAAAATTACGTAAACATTTAACTTTGGAAGATATAAAGTCCTTATTGTCTCTTTCCTTCCCAAACTCGCAACTTTTGGATTTCTAAAAGGGTCTTCCTGGTATTTGAGGCAGCTTCGTTGATATTATATTGGTCTCTTCTTATATTTCCATCATCCTCTGCAGAGTCAATCTTTGCATTCACTTTTTCTTCCCCTCCTTTCAAACTAGCATTGCCAACTCTTGACAACCTTGATACTTTCCTCCAAATTTGCAACCCTGACGATAGTCTCCAGGTTCTGTTGATGATCGAGGCGGGTTCTGATGGTTCGCCTCTTTGGTGATGGACTATGCAGTCAGCAAGGTCGCATCTCGATGATGATCTCGTGACCTCTACTGCCCCTCTTCGTTTCGACCATGTTTTCTACGATGCGTTCGTCCTCTCTCACCTCCACTGATGTTTATAAACAGTAGCTCCAACTGCTATATTATCTCTCACCCGACAAGGAGCGTTTCGAACCCTCATACGTTGTCAGCAACATCACAATTCTATCCCATTGCATTTAGCTATTAATTTTTTAGTGAAGCAGTTTTTTTCTCCTATTTTTTTAAATTGGCGGCTCGCCGAAATCCGCCCCCGATTTAACCCTAGGAGTTTTTTTACTGCTTCTTTTCCAGTTCACCGTATATGCCAAAGATTGTTGACTTTTGTTTTAAAAGTGGCAAATCGTTTTGAATCGGATATGTTTACCATATTGTTAATTTCTGCTGCTAATATGGCTGCTCACATAGTGCAGAAATTATCCACTTTGTATTTATTTATATCACGATACTAAGTTTGAAATGACGGGGCTCTCTGGGCCTTAAATATAAAATTTATTTATTTATTTATTTAATTCATGGTTTGTGTTAGAAAAGTTGAGGTTATTGCATTTTACTTCAGGCTTTGTAGGAAGAGAGACTGGAAATCAACATTGATTTAGTGCGTGATCACTTGTGAATAGACCCCGAGGCGAATCCATTAAAAAGCGGGTTGACATCATTTGTAAAAGTTAAATCTTAAATGCTGTCATTTCTAGTCACTGCAATAACCAGTTGGGACATGTTTGAAAAATTTCTGAAGTTTTGGTGGAGAAGAATTTGCCTGCCAGTCAATGTCTGGCAGATTAAAATCGCCTACGATTATTTTGACATCAAATTTAGTCTCCGAAACTTTTTCAAATAGTTCACAGAGCTCGCTGTCATTGCCAGAATATAGTGGAGGATTATAGAAACAGCCAATAACCACTTTTTATTGCGTGGGAGGATGGCTTAAACAAAACATACATTTACAGAAAAGGACGAAATGCTCAACTAAAATGGGAAATGTACAAAGGATGACTAAATATAAATAAGGCAACCACCACCACGTTTTTCAGCGTGGTCTTGTCGGTACAAATTGAAGTTTTATATAGCAAGCGTCAAGTCAGAAATAAGAGAGTGAGCCCAGGATTCTGGATCAAGCTCAAAAGCTACTTTTCTAAGCTCAATCATCTCATTTACAACTGATCTCACATTGAGTGAATTTAAACTGAGCGTATTCCTGATCAGCAGGTTACACTCATCAGTATTTATAAAAAAAGGGAGATTCGGTGGCGAAGAAGAAAAGTAATAAATAAATAAATTATACATTTAAGGCCCAGGGGGCCCCATCATTACAAACTTAGTATCCTGGTATAAATAAATACAATGTGGATAATTGTTGCACTATGTGAGGAGATATATGAACAGCAGAAATCAGTAGTATGGTAGGAATATCCGATTCACAACGATTTGCCATTTTTAAAACAATAGTCAACAATCATTGGCATATACGGTGAACACGAAAAGAAGCAGTAAAAAAACCACTATGGTTAAATCGGGGGCGGAGTTCAGGGACCCGCCAATTTAAAAATGAGAAAAAACTGCTTATCTAAACATTAATAGCTAGAGTTGATTGGCTTGTTATATTGCCATAAGATAGTATTGTGATGTTGCTGACAACGTATGAGGGTTCGAAACACTCCTTGTCGGGTGAGAGATAATATTACATTCAGAGCTACTGTTTTTAACCACCATAGAGGTGAGAGAGGAGGAACTCATCGTAGACAACACGGTCGAAACGAAGAGGGGAAAGGAGAGGTCAAGAGATCATCACCGAGATGTGACTCTGCTGATTGCATAGTCGACCACCAAAGAGGTGGAGCTTCAAAACACGCCACGATCATCAACAGATCCCGAGGACCATCTTCAGGGTTGCAAAATCGGAGGAATGTATCAAGGTTGTCAATAGTTGGCGATGCTACTTTAAAAGGAGGGGACGAAAAAGTGAATGCGAAGATTGACTCTGCAGAGGATGACAGAAACCTTTTTAGAAACCAATATATTATCAAGGGAGCTGCCTCAAATACCAGGAGAACCCTTTTCAAAATCCAAAAGTTGCGAGTTTGGGAAGGAAACAGACAATAAGGACTTTATATCTTCCAAAGTTAAATGTTTACGTAATTTTGTTTTTAAAATAGCTAATGTGGACGACAAGCTAATTTGCAGTGGAACATTATTCCATATGAAAGCATATTTGGAGGCAAAAAAACTGAGAACGGTTAGTTTTGGAGCTTAGGGGTGGTAAAATGATCATGGAGGAATTACGAGTGGCATAGGGTCGATCTACCGGAGCGAGAGCGTTAATTGGTGGGAGATTCGGGCTGGAGTTAACGCGAAACAGGAAGCAGAGACCGGCTTCGTGTCTTCTTACCCACAAAAAGTTAATGTTTGCTGACTGTCATCTATCCGTATAAGAGATACTGGATGCAAGAAGAGAAAAGTGTCTTCGAGTAAAAACCCTCTGAACTTTTTAAATCTTACTGCGGTCAGAGTCTTTCATCAGCCCAAAGAGGGAACAGCAGTATTCTAGAATAGGAAGAGCAAACATGCGGTAAGGTTTATCTTTATTTCCGGAAGGAAGAAATTATGTGATATAAAACCACATATCTCTGCGGATTTTTTAGAAATTCGATCTGCATGAGGTGATAATGCTAGCTTATTCTAGTAAATTAGACCTAAGTTTATTATGTTTGATCGTTCTAAAAGTGTACTATTTGGAAATACTAGGGGTCCAGGAAGCATGGCGGGACAAAAACCCATGAACGTTTTCTTGGATGGAGAAATTCCCTCTGCCAACTAGAGCTTTAAAGTGAGAGCATAAGTAGATCAGTCTTGATTTTATCATCGCAACTATTGGCGGTCTTTAGGAAATGAGTAAATGCGCTTGAAATCGTCAGCGTAAACAAAATTTTGTGAATTTTTGAGTAAAGCTGAAATTTCGTTTATGTGCAGTATTAGGAGAAGGGGTCCTAGGACCGTGCCTTTAAAAAGGCCACTAGAGATTGGCTGGGGTCTTGAAAAGTTATTACCTACTAAGACCTTCTGTCTGTGGTTAGAAAGTATGAACCAATGAACCTATTTTGATCTTAGTAGGGCATTCGATAAAGTGCCTCATTTACGACTTCTAGCTAAACTAGAAGCTATAGGATTTCGTAGTCCCCTTACTGACTTTATTAGATCATACATAAATGATCGAAAACAAAACGTTTTAGAAGGGTCCTCATACTCAAGTGCTACCCCGATTGTTAGTTGTGTCCTTCAAGGTACTCTATTAGGTCCTTTGTTGTTCTTACTGTATATAAATGATATTTTATCGATAGTTAAACATTCTTAATCTTTTATTTATGGTAATGACCTCAAATGCGTGTATTCCTTCTCTAACTCTACAACCGAACGGTGCCTAGAATAAATTCAATCAGACTTAGACGCTCTTCCGGCCTGGAGCTCCACATGGCTAATGGAGTTCTCACCTAATAAGTGTCGCTCCATAAGTTTTGGGTCTGTAAGGTTGCCGCAACCTCTTATCTTTGAAGATTGCCCTATGATTGAATGTTCCCCGATCAATGACTTGGGCTTAAGCTACACCAATAAATTAGATCTTTCGCCTCATGCCGATAGAATTACGGCCAAAGTTGCTAAGATTTGCGGCTTTATTTCTATTATAATTTCTACCTTCCTAAAATTAAATTAAAGACTTTATCGTATGTATGTACTTCCCATTCTTGAATTTTGCTGTCCCTACTTCGGTTTAATGAACGAATCTAGAAGTTCAAAAATTGAAAATGTTCAAAGACATTTTACAAAAAAACTCGTATTTCCGACTCTTTCAACTACTTCGTAATAAACAAGATACCAGCTTATGAAGCTATAATGTATGTGGGTCAGGAGACTTGAAGCAGGTTTTTGTCGCCTTTTCCGACTTAATAATAGTTCAACTCTTCCCAAGCTTTCTGTCATTACCCCCGTTAATCTTCCTTATAACCTAAGAACTTCTGCATTAATTATACCTCCCCCTGCATCCTGCACGTGTAAACGCTCTCTCTTCTTTGCTTATAGGTATAGTTTTCTTTGGAATAACTTGCCAATTGAAATTAGGTCGTTAATTAGTCTATCTGCATTCAAGCGAAGACTGCACATTTATCTTAACACTGATTCTATTTATCTTTTGATTTTCCTAATCTTTATCCAGTAGCTTTCCCCATGACTCGGAGAAAGGATTATCGGGAATTTAAGTGACCCTCTTGAAACTATATTTTCGCTACCTCGAGTCGCCCATGAACTATGATGTCTCCTTATATCACCAGTCATCCAAACGAGGACGTCATTCGGATGTACAGATTCGGTGGTCCACAGTCTAAATGCTACCGTTTCTTTGGATACTCACCATCATCAGAATTCAATTCTGGATTCTAAGATGCTGAGGACTTAAATTCTTTGACGCATTTTCGTGAGATTTTGTTTCATACGCCTAAGTGATCAAGAACGAATCATATCGACATTTCATTATCTCATTCTAAAATGCTACTGCAGTATTACCCTACTCTACCACCTGACCATTTTTTCCTAAGCAGTTTTTTTCTCCCATATTTTATTCAAAAATGAAGGCCTATTGAACTCTGCCTCCATTTTGTATGGTAGGAGTTTTTTTTCACTGCCTATTTTTCTAGTTTACCATTAAGTTTAAAACATCTCTAAATGTTGACATAGCAGGACAAGTTATGTATTTGTACATTTTATCTGCACACATTTTCATAACTTTATTTCGTTACTAATGTTTGTTTAGACAGTGCCTTGCCGGTGCTAACGAAATATAAATTCTTCATAAATAAATAAATAAAGTCAAGGAGAGGAGGCCGGATGCCGATGGCTTCCAGTTTCACCAGAAGACGTATGTGCGGTACCTTGTCAAAGGCTTTGCTCAGGTCAAAATAGATCACAACCACTGACTGTTGCTCATTACGAAGGGAAGTGACGAGGTTAAGAAAAGCTAAGTGACACACTTCGCGTGATCTTCCAGGTAGAAATCATTTATTGCGATTCACTTATGAGCTTATTTTCAAGACAAAAGTCGAGAATTTGATAAAATATAATTTTTTCAAGAAGTTTTGCTAGAGCCGTGGTTTCGTGAACACCTCGATAATTATTTAAGTCCGGACGAGATCACGACTTGAAGACAGGAAAAATAAAAGATGTCTTCCAGGAGTCAGGAAAGAATCCGTTTAAGAATAAACATGCTGGGACCAATTAGAAAAATTAACGTTATCCAGGAAAGGCTGAAATCTGGGGGGACAAAAGTTTAAAATCCAGTTGATTTCAGGAAAATAAAAATCCCCAGCGATTATTTTAATTTTGAAATTGTACTCCGAAACCAATTTAAACATTTCACAAAGTTTTGCGTCATCATCGGATGATGAATTAGGCGGGTTGTAAATACCTCCGAGAATCGCCTTTTGCCGGGATAACAGGATGATGGATGTGAAGCAGTAATTACCAGACAAGAAACATAAGGTGGGAAACAAAATTCCTGTGGTCTACAATTTGTCAAATGTTACTGTTAAAAGAACTGAGATTATTGTACAATGGCATATTTGGATAAAAACCATGAAAAGGAAGGCTATATTGTGGCGCGGGAAAGATAGTGGGTGGCATAGAAATGAGATTATGAGGGAAGTTAGCATAAATTGGTGGAAAGCGTGCATTTGAATAAGGAATAAAAGACTTCGAAAAACTGTTAACATAATTAGAAGACTTAATTATTTGGGCATTTTGGATACTTTTTGGGTTGGGAAAAATGCTAACGTGAGCATTCGCATCTGTTTTAGATGCTGAGGTGTTAGCAAGTTTCACATCGTTAATGACATTACTGATTTTGACGCCTGGCTAAGCAAATGACTCAGATTAACTAGGGGTTTTCTTAGGTTTACTAGATTTGACAGATAGCAGACGAGGTTTGCATGGCCGGCGAAAGAATTAGCGTTGACAGGATTTCGCTCAAACCAGGAACAAGGTGAACGGGTGGAGATTCAAATGGAATCGAAATTCCTGTTGATCCGGAGCGCCGTGGGCTCGCATTAGCTAGAGGGCCAACCTCTGAGGTAACTTTTGGTATTGTTGATGTAGGCGTTGGCTTCTCATTTGCTTATGAGGGTGAAACCCGACGTTCCATTGGGATTGTATCTCTACAGATAAACAGCTTGTTTTTCTTCAAATAGTGAGCTGATAGCTCATGCTTAGAGAAAATGATGTTCACTTCAACTATCGAAAAACGTTTGACCAAAATTGGCGGGTTTTTGCTACGAGAAGACAACCTTTTAGCGTCCGTTACCTTAAAGTTAAAGCAACATGAGTAAAGGAAATGAAATGCAACGTCCAGGGGGATTTTACTCTTGGGGCCGTTTTAAGAAGAAAATTAGAACTTATCTTATGTCGGCCATATGACTTAGTACTAACCAGGTTTATAAACGACTCTAGTTTCTCGCATTGTTGAGAAGTAAGTGAAGACAACTTTTCGTCAAAAATGGTACCAAGGATCGTGAACAGCAAACCATATTGAGACATAAAAATATTAAAATTTTCCTGGCTGTCAAGGTCTATTTTTTCATGTTTATGGTGGGTTGCTCTAGTGGAAGTTTTACGTTAAGAGGATATTTGCGTCTAAGCGCTGACTGAGGTTTCAGATTGAGTTTAAAAAATTAGTATTTTTCAAAGCGATAATAAAAAAGGGATATTGTCACTAGTGACGTTTTGCGTAATAAGAGATACACTATTTGTAAGATATTTTTTAAGCAAAGCACCACGAGCAAAAATATTCTAGGTTACGAGTTTAGACTGAAAATGAAATAAGCAAAGAGGCTATACAGGATGAAAAACTATCTCAACTGGCAAATCAACTACTGCTAATTATTTTTTACTGCAAGTTAGTTATACTTACAAAATTCTAACTCTAGTTCTAGGATAAATCTTTAGATTCCGTCCTTTCTACGTAAATTGGCAAGAAAATTTATGAGGCTATGTCGGCTGAAACTGTTTAAAACCGTATATTTATCCATATTTTTAAATGCAATAACAGCAGGTGTGTGCAGTTGATAAAGACCCTAATAGCATGCCGATATAGGACTGATATACATAAATCTCGACATTCCGAGATAGGACATAGCCTCTGCTCATTGGTTAATCTATAATAAGATTCCGTGCTGTGATTGGTTGGCATGATAGTGTGTCTAGAGTGGGCGCGGAAAGTGGCCATCACACTTTTTTTTCTCGTGGCTTGCGTACGCACGTGGTTGACCGTAACTCAGCCTGCCCTTCTGCCGAAACTTATTTCTCATTTACATTGCTTAACTGCTTACTATATCAATTTATTTTGTTTATTAACCATCTACAATGTATAGGCAGCCCTGTAAAAGGACCATTAGAAGGCATGTTGACCGCGACGTCGCGGAAATATACCGCAAAGTTAATGAGGAACTTAACTCGAGTTAGCAATACAAATAAATTGTCAACAATTAAGTGAATAGTTACGACAGGAAACGAAAAAAATCTGTTTTTTTTCCAAACTTTTTACTAAGGACCTTTATACGTGCTTGAAAAAACTTCTTAGTATAACGCAAAACGTCACTAGTGACAATATCCCTTTTTTATTATCGCTTTGAAAAATACTAATTTTTTAAACTCAATCTGAAACCTCAGTCAGCGCTTAGACGCAAATATCCTCTTAACGTAAAACTTCCACTAGAGCAACCCACCATAAACATGAAAAAATAGACCTTGACAGCCAGGAAAATTTTAATATTTTTATGTCTCAATATGGTTCGCTGTTCACGATCCTTGGTACCATTTTTGACGAAAAGTTGTCTTCACTTACTTCTCAACAATGCGAGAAACTAGAGTCGTTTATAAACCTGGTTAGTACTAAGTCATATGGCCGACATAAGATAAGTTCTAATTTTCTTCTAAAAACGGCCCCAAGAGTAAAATCCCCCTGGACGTTGCATTTCATTTCCTTTACTCATGTTGCTTTAAATTTAAGGTAACGGACGCTAAAAGGTTGTCTTATCGTAGCAAAAACCCGCCAATTTTGGTCAAACGTTTTTCGATAATTGAAGTGGACATCATTTTCTCTAAGCATGAGCTATCAGCTCACTATTTGAAGAAAAACAAGCTGTTTATCTGTAGAGATACAATCCCAATGGAACGTCGGGTTTCACCCTCATAAGCAAATGAGAAGCCAACGCCTACATCAACAATACCAAAAGTTACCTCAGAGGTTGGCCCTCTAGCTAATGCGAGCCCACGGCGCTCCGGATCAACAGGAATTTCGATTCCATTTGAATCTCCACCCGTTCACCTTGTTCCTGGTTTGAGCGAAATCCTGTCAACGCTAATTCTTTCGCCGGCCATGCAAACCTCGTCTGCTATCTGTCAAATCTAGTAAACCTAAGAAAACCCCTAGTTAATCTGAGTCATTTGCTTAGCCAGGCGTCAAAATCAGTAATGTCATTAACGATGTGAAACTTGCTAACACCTCAGCATCTAAAACAGATGCGAATGCTCACGTTAGCATTTTTCCCAACCCAAAAAGTATCCAAAATGCCCAAATAATTAAGTCTTCTAATTATGTTAACAGTTTTTCGAAGTCTTTTATTCCTTATTCAAATGCACGCTTTCCACCAATTTATGCTAACTTCCCTCATAATCTCATTTCTATGCCAACCACTATCTTTCCCGCGCCACAATATAGCCTTCCTTTTCATGGTTTTTATCCAAATATGCCATTGTACAATAATCTCAGTTCTTTTAACAGTAACATTTTGACAAATTGTAGACCACAGGAATTTTGTTTCCCACCTTATGTTTCTTGTCTGGTAATTACTGCTTCGCATCCATCATCCTGTCACCCCGGCAAAAGGCGATTCTCGAGGCTATATCAGTTGAAAACGTTGACTCTAAATGTTCACGCCTGTAGAAGTGGACGAGCACCACAGTTATAAGCAGTTGATAGAGTGTTAAAAGTGCAAAGTTTTCATCAAAAAATCAGTAAGTAATTTAAGCTTTGGATAAGGAAATCCTGAAAAAATAGAACTTTCACCTAGCTTCCAAAATGAGCTGCGTGCCTTGACCTTGACCTTTTCTGTAAGGGTCTGCAATAGCTCACGAAAAAGTTAAGATCGTTAGCGCAAAAAATGCTATGCAAATCTAGAGTTTTTGTGAAATTATTTATTTATTCATGGTTTTTGTTAGCAAAGTCGAGGTTATTGCATTTTACTTCAGGCTTTAGGAGAATGTGTGATCACTTGTGAATAGATAACGATGGAAATTTGCAAAGAGTGTGAACGCCATTTGTAAAATTTAAATCTAAAATTCTGTCATTTCTAGTCTCGGAGCTAACCAGTTGGGGCATGTTTGAAAAGTTAATAGTATAGACCAAGTTCTGAAGTTTTGGCGAAGAGAAATTAGCCTGCAAGTTAACGTCTGCTAGATTAAAATCACCTACGATTATTTTGACATCAAATAGAGTCTGAAACATTTTCAAACAGTTCATAGAGCTCGTTTTCATTGCCAGAATAACACAGAGGATTATAGACACAGCCACTTATACCAATTAAACACCAGCTAGGAGTTATATGTAAAATTCCACTTAGCTTTTGTGAATACTATTTTCATACCAGCAATTTTCAAGAAAGTGTGTACAGATTTATATGACTGACTGGCACGTAAGCAAAAGGTTTTCAAAGGTGTTGCCCAATACCCTCAGCAAATAAACTGAAAAGACCTAGGCAGTTGCGCAAAGGCACTATACTACTGCGTGGATACACTGCACTGAACCGAAAGAAAAGTTTGCTGAAATAGAAGGTATTCGACAGATTCTTTAAACGAATGGTTACCAATGCAACTTCGTCAACCATTGCATTCGCAAACGAGGTGGGAGTCCAAATCCAGTCGACATAAACTTTTAGCGAATTCTCCTGCACGTGAAGAAGGTCTCGGTAGCCAACAGCCACATTCTCACACACTTTGGGTTTGGGATCGCGCAACCATAAGTGCCAGATCATGAAAGCGAAAGACCCACAGCCGTGGAAAGAGGCATCTTACGTCAATTACCGGGCCTGATGCAGTTACGGGCAAAACATTCGTGTCAGATAGACTGCAAGACTATTCCAGACGCGGGGAGCCAAGCACGCAGCAACAGTCAGGATGAATGGTGTCCATTCCCATGTCGCTGCTCAGATGACGAGACGCAGCCATACATTAATTTGTATGCGATTGAAATTCTCGCGGGAGGCATCAACCACAAATACCGCGAGCATATCGAGTCATACTTGTCAGGTTCCCAGTCAATTGAGAAGCCAAGTAACCTTCTTGCTCCATAGTAATAAAAATAATAGTTGTATTAAATGGTGGTTTACAGGCATTGTCAGATGAAATATTCCGTGGGGATCAGGCTGGCATTGAAAAAAAAACTCCTGAATATATACCATTATATGTGTTATTCATATCTTTATGTTATTCAGGAGGAAAAGCTGCCACCTGCAAAAATGATAGCAGTTCAGATCAGGGAATGGTTAACACAAGTGCAGTCTGTTTGCAGTCTCTCTGTCTTTGCTAGGAAACGGGATTCGGCCCAAGGCAAGAGTGCATCCGTGGACGGTTGCTCACTGTCTGCCGAAGAAGTCAACGGGTGCAGGCTGCAGAGACGGTGCCGAATCCCTCAAGGTAAGACCTGGGATCGGGTTCAGGTGTCATGTACTCCATCGAACAGGAAAACAGATTCTACCTTTTCTGTGAGTAGAATTCTTGGAAACTGTTATGAATGCAAAAAAACTAGTAATATTTATCTTAAACAAAGAATAACTCCGCTGGACTTTTATATGATGGGGAAGTTTATTCCACATGTCTATTGCGTTTACCGAAAAGAATCAACGATACTTAACTGTGCGAGCTAATGGAAGAAATTAAAAGATATTGCGATGACTGCTGCGCCGAAGGTGGTCAAGCTGCCTCACAGTGGTAATAGGATTAGAGGTACGACTATTCAAAAGCTTAAACAGTAAAAAGAGTCCTTCTGTACTCGGCGAAATTATAAGGGATCAACTTTTACAAGCCCACAGCTTTCTTGATACGAAAGATTACGGTGCTCCAACGATAAAATTCTTTTCGTGAAAAAGTGCTGGACCGATTCTTTTTTCTTCCGTTCACTAGCGCGATGAATTCACTCGGACGTACACATTCGGTGGTCCACAGTCTAAATACTACCGTTTCTTTGGATACTAACCATAATCAGAATTCAATTCTGGATCCTACGATGCTGATGATTTAAGTTCATCGACGCATTTTCATAAGATTTTGTTTCATACGCCTAAGTGATCAAGAACGAATCATCTCGACGTTTCATTATCTCATTCTGAAATGCTACCGCAGTATTACCCTAATCTACCACCTGACCTTATTTTCCTAAGCAGTTTTTTTCTCCTACCTTCTATACAAAAATGAAGGCCTATTGAACTCTGCCTCCATTTATAAGGTAGGAGTTTTTCACTGCCTATTTTTTCTAGTTCACCATTAATTTCAAAACATCGCTAACTGTCGACCTAGCAGAACAAGTTCTATGTACATTATTAATTATTTGCACATTTTATCTGCTTACATTGTCATAACTTTATTTCGTTACTAATGTTTGTTTAGACAGTGCCTTGCCGGTGCTTACCAAATATAAATTCTAAAATTCTAAAAAAAGAAACAACGATATCATTGTCTGAGCTCCCAAGTGGGCCTAATGATGACACTTTCAAAGGCAGGCAACCTCTGCAGAAGATTAGATCAAGTAGGCTTGATCCTCGGGTAGGTAAGTCAACAACCTGAGTCCATATGCCAGTCTCTATGGCCTCGAGTAAGTCATCTAACTTTATGGGGCCGGAAGGGACTGGAAATCAGCGAATGTCAGGAAGGTTTAAATCACCTGCAATTTGGCAATACTTAAAATTTAAGTCAGCTGGGGCAAGAAAGAAAACATTTGGCGCGTTGTTTGAAATTGGTTTCGAATTTTAAGTACCTCGAGCCTATGAGTTTTTAGTCTCTACCTCAGTGTAGAAGACACGGTGCTGGAAAATTATTAAAGAATTTTCTTTATATTCCTCTGAGTTTGTAAATTGCCACTTGGACCCTCGATCTTTGCTGCTTTCTGAAACTCACGCCGGCTGTGTGCTTCCTGCGTCTGCTCTCAATCGCGGAAGGGGCTCAAACCAAAGGCTGAGTCCTTATATTTTCATATTCTTATTGTTAAATATCCTAACTGACTCTCTGTTAATTTGTGGCAATTCAAACATGCAAAACTCAAGTTCCTTAAGCTTATTGTCACAAAAAATTGGTCCACGACATAGTTTTGAATCTGCACCACAAAATTGCTTGGGACCGTCTATCTGCGCCTCTACCCACTCGGCCATATTGGCAGGGGATATTGTTAAGCAAGTTAATGGACAAGCAGAAAACAATTTTAACTATCGTTATTCTGCTATTTGTTCACCTCCCGCTAACCGGGGTAAAAGTTCAGTACGCTTAACTAATGTAGCTTATGAAGACGAAACATGTATGGCGTGTTTCAGCCTCCAGCAGAAATTCTCAGGGATGGAGCAGGAAATAAGCAATCTAAGACAAGAAATTGATAACTTAAAAAAATCTATATATTGCCCAACTGCTAAAAAGCTCCTGTTCGTAATAAACCTACCACAAAGCAAAATTCTTATTCATATATAGCTTCTTCAAGCTTATATAAAAGTCAACTTAAACATATCGCGATAGCTGGACCCGGTAAACCATAGGAATTTTCATTACTTCCGAAGGGAGCCCCATCTAATCCTTGCTCCACTCCACCAGTTCTTAGTATGGGTAGCATCAGCACTAATCTGGCTTTACCGCCCATCGCTACATCACTGGTAGACGTTGCACCAACATGCAATCTTGAAGAGGTTGGCGAGTTTGTAAAGCCAAAGAAGAAAAGGTCTAAGAAGAAAAAGTCGTACATAGATTTGGCTCCAGCCTGCCCAACACCCGGTTCATCTGGACCTTACAGGCAAAGTGAAGTGGTTACCAGTACTCACTCAGCTGAAAGATCTGAGTTACAAACGGGCCCTCGATTGTGTCGAAAACAGAATGTAGTCATTAAAGGTGTCCCAGAGTCAGCTTAAATTATCCCAAAGGAGCGAGTTAAACATGACTTGGAACTCCTTCAATTGAATGCAAAAACGCTGCTAATGGATGGCGAGTCCATTCACATTCTCAAGGCATATAGAAAACGAAGCACAGGCACAGCTCCTGCTACAGAGAAAATCAACCCTCCGGGGTCCGCATTCTGAAGTGTTTTTTCAACCGGAATATGGGCTGAAAGAGCGAAAATGAAAATGCGACAGCTAATAATAGAACGGGAAACACGAAAGGCCAATGGCGAGGCAAATCTCAAAATAAAGGATGAACAGATAGTTCAAGTGAAAAGAGCATTTCTTTGGCCGAAGACAGTCACCCTGACAGCCTAACTGTCCCGTTTCAGAAACCAAAAACGTGCCCGCTTAAACTAATCGTCCTCAATGTCAGATCTCTGCTTAATAAGATGCCTTTGCTCCAGACTCTGGTTTTCATCCACCGCCCCGACATTGTAATAGTCACAATGACATGGGCAACACCCTGCGTATCCGACTCCGAACTCTCTATTCTAGGCTACGCTTACATTCGGAATGATCGACACGAGGGCCGTGGCGGAGGAAGCTGTATCTATGTTAGGCAACCACTTACATTTTTTCCATTGGACTATCGCCAATTTACCGCGGTAGAGGAGAGCTGTTGGCTCCGAGTAGTTCTAAAAGATAACTACTCTTTACTCGTTGGTAGTGTCTATCGCCAACCCAATGCCAGCGAGGATAACGATCTTTGTCTCTTGCAGGCATTTCAAGCTGCAGCTGACTTAAATCTGAAGTACTGCTTGATTGCAGGTGACTTCAATCTTCCTGAAGTTCACTGGTTTCCAACTTCCGGTCCTGCAAATTTCGAAGACCTACTTGAGGCCATAGATATAGGCATGTGGGACCAGGTAGTTGATTTTCCCACCCGAGGATCAAACATACTTGATCTTATTTTTCGTAGAGGTTGTCAGTCATTGTCAGTTTCACCTTTAGATCAACTTGGGAATTCTGATCATACTATAGTTCTTTCTACACTAGAACTAGAGGCTGCTGAAACGTTTTCGAAAACATATAGCTTTTTCCGTGATTTCAGATCAGCAAATATGAGGGAATTGCTAACACACCTAAATTCCCACGACTGGACTAACTTCTTTGTATGTTCAGATGTGAATGTTTGTACTGATACTTTTTACAAAGTTATAGGTCCACTCATTTTTCGTTTTGTTCCCCGTAAGAAAATAATGAATGTCAAAGATGAAGTCTACCTCCCTTTATCATTCCACCGTAGACTACGTAGACTCTCCCGTCGTTTTCATCTTCAAAACGACACCTCCGTCCTGCCCTTGATCCAACAAATATTTGAAGAGGCTAAGAGGCTTTCTGACGAAAAACGACAAGCCGATGAGGTTAACTTTGCCAAAAACCCTTCGTTAAATGTTACAAAGCTCTTTTTGCGCACAGTAAAAGCGCAGAGAAAAACGCAGCACCCCGTACTTCGAGACGCCTTAGGAAACCCAATAGCTGACGCTAAGATGACTGCTGATAGCTTCAACGCTTTCTTGTCTAGAAAGTTTAGTGAACATACTGTCACCCCCTTTCCTAACATCACGGTTTCGACCGGTAACGTCCTCGAAACCATAACTTTTACCCTCTGGGACGTGACCGTAGCCATTCGGCGTTTTCGTCAATCTTACAGTCCAGGACCAGATGGCGTCCCGGTCAGCGTTCTTAAGGCGGATGCAAACGATATATTTCCGTCCCTTCTGTATAAGATATTTAATCTTGCTCTTGAAAGTTAAACTTTTTCTATTTTATGGAAGGAATCGCACATATTGCCTATTCCCAAACATGGCTGACCTACGTCATTTGACGACTTTAGGCCAATAAATACACTAGCAGCAGTCTCGAAGATCTTCGAGGCATTGATCAAAGACAAGATGATGCGTCACCTAAGAGAGAATAACCTACTTAATACGGCTCAGCATGGTTTTCTCGAAAAAAGGTCTTGTGACACTTGCCAGCTCTTTTTCTTTGATCATGTGCTACAATTTAGAAATAGCGGTTTTGCAATTTACACCGTTTACTTCGATTTCACTAAGGCTTTTGATCGTGTTGACCATGATCCCCTACTGCTGAAACTTGCCTCCCTCGGCATAGGTCACAAGCTTCTGAACTTAATATTTTCCTATTTGAATGCTCGCACACAACGGGTTAAAATTTCTGATGTTTTCTCCATCCCCACGCATGTGAGGAGCGGAGTTATTCAGGGCAGCGTGCTCGGCCCGCTTCTATTTTTCCTCTTTGTCAACGATATTCCTGATTGTTTTCAGTATAGTAGGCTCTTTATGTACGCTGACGATTTAAATTTGCCTATCGATATAAACCGGTTGATCGCAACATCGTGCTTGAGCTCTTAAAAAAGGATCTTCAGGCCTTCGCTCAGTGGTGTCGCACATGGCGCCTCTCACTTTCTTGGAAAACGTGCTCCGTTATGGTTATTGGCGACAACCATCAGCCCAACCTAAGCATAGACGGTCACGATCTAAATGTGCCCAGAGTTATAAAGGATCTGGGCATATCATATTCTAGTAGTCTTAAGCTGTCAGAGCACTGCGCCCTGATTGTCTCGAAAGCACGCCAAACTACTGGGTTTATTCTCAGAAATTGTAAAACCGTCAACATTAGAATCAGCCTCTATAAAATGTATGTCAGGCCTAGTCTGGAATACTGCTCTTTTCTATTTAGCCTTCTGCACGCTAGTGAACCAAAGAAGATAGAATCAGTCCAGCACTTCTTTACAAAAAGAGTTTTCTATTCAGAACACCGAAGCCTGTCCTACCAACAACGCTGTGAGCTTACAAGCCTTGACCCGCTGTGGCTTCGCAGATTACAGAAGGGACTATTTTTACTGTTTAAACTTCTAAACAGTCGTACATTTAACCCCCTTACATCTCTGAGGCACCTCGACCACTCTCAGCGCACCAGACATCGAGATGTATTTTTATTTCTTCCTTTGGCATGCACAGTTAGATACCGACAGCTTTTTTCGGTAAACGCTATGGCAATCTGGAATCAGCTACCTAGAAGTATCAAAATTCAGCAAAGCTATCCGTTGTTTACGCGAACTGTCACTAGTTTTCTACATTCAGGACACCTTCCAAAACTTTTACTTGCTGACTCTGTGGAAGCTCTCTTGGGTTCTGATGGCGTTCATGGACTCTGAATCCTGTGCCGGACTTCATACTGAGGGTAATATTGCTGACTCTGAAGACGTCAATCGGTTTATTTCTCAGTTGACAGCGAAAAGCCGCTCGCCAACATACCGGCTGGTACAGAATACCGGATCCGTAACACTGAATGGATAAGCTATTCACCGGGCACCTGTGTTAACGCGTCCCTGTCCAGAACTTTAATTACTCAATAAGCTGCCGTTTTTTCTCCTGAAAACACCTGAAACAACGATCAGGAGTTTTTTTTCACTGTCAGCTTGACCCTTTACTGGATATATTTTTTGACCTTGCCTGTAAACTGGCAATAAATAAATAAATAAAATGCTTTTGAGAGACAAAGATCGAAATCCTCACTGGTAGTGAGCGGGCTTAAGACCCAGCCAATGAGTAAAAACTTCTTTTTTTAAGGTAATTTGAAGCCAACAGCTCTCATCAACCGCAGTAAATTGTGGATGGCCTAATGCCCGAAATGCCAGCGCTTGCATAATATAGAATTTATATTTGGTTATCACCGGCTAGGCACTGGTCTTACAAACATAAGTAACGAAATAAAGTTATGACAATGTGTGCGAATAAAATGTACAATTACTTAATAATGTAAACATAACTTGTCCTGCTTTGTCAACAGTTAGCGATGTTTTGAAATTATTGGTGAACTAGAAAAAATAGGCAGTGAAAAAACTCCTTACTTAAAAATAGAAGCAGAGTTCTATAGGCCTTCATTTTTGAATAGAAGGTAGGAGAAAAAACGGCTCATGAAAAAAAGGTCAGGTAGTAGATTAGGGTAATACTGCAGTAGCGTTTCAGAATGAGATAATGAAACGTCAAAATGATTCGTTCTTGATCACTTAGGCGTATGAAACAAAATCTCATGAAAATGCATCAATGAACTTTAGTCCTCAACATCTTAGAATCCAGAATTGTATTCTGATTTTGGTTAGTCCCCAAAGAAACGGTAGCATTTTAGACTGTGGACCACCGAATGTGTACGTCCGTATGACTTCATCGTTTGGGTGACTGGTGATATAAGTAGACATCATTGTTCATGGGTGACTCGATGTAGCGAAAATATAGTTTCAAGAGAATCACTTAAAGTCCCGATGGTCCTTTCTCCGAGTCATGGAAAAATCTACTGGGAAAAGAGTAGGAAAATAAAAGGTTAATAGAATCAGTATTAAGATAAATGTGCAGTCTTCGCTTGAATGCAGATAGGCTAGTTTACGACCTTATTTCAATCAGCAAGTTATTACAAAGAAAACTATACCTAGAAGCAAAGAAGGGAGAGCGTTTACACGTGGAGGATGCAGAGGGAGGCATAATTAGTGCAGATTTTTTAAGGTTATAAGGGAGACTAACGGGGTAATGACAGAAAGCTTGGGGTGAGTTGAACTATTATTTAGTCTGAAAAGGAGACAAACGCCTGCTTCAAGTCTCCTGACCCAAAAACGTTTAGCTTCATTAGCTGGCATCTTGTTGAGTAGAAAGTAGTTGAAAGAGACGGAAATATGAATTTTTTGTGAAATGTCTTTAGACATTTTCAATTTTTGAACGGCTAGATTCGTTCATTAAACCGAAGAAAGGACAGCAAAATTCAAGAATGGGAAGTACAAACATACGATAAAGTTTTAAATTAATTTCAGAAAGGTAGAAATTATAAGAAATAAAGCCTCAAATCTGACTTGCTTTGGTCGTCATTCTATCGGCATGAGGCGAAAGATCTAATTTATTGGTGTTGCTTAAGCCCAAATTCTTGATGTATGATCATTCAATCATAGGGCGGCCTTCAAAAATATGAGGTTGCGGCAAGCTTACAGACCTTGAATTCATGTAGCGACACTTAGTAGGTGAGAACTCCATTAGCCATGTGGAGCTCCAGGCCGGAAGAGCGTTTAAGTCCGAAATGAAATTGTTCGGGGCACCGTTCGGTCGTAGATTTAGAGAAAGAATACATGCATTTGAGGTCATCAGCATAAATAAAAAATTGAGAATGGTTAACTATCGATGAAATATCATTTTTATACAGAAAGAACAACAAAGGACCTAAATACGGTACCTTGAAGTATACCAATATCAATCGGGGAAGCACTTGAGTATAAGGACTCTACTGAAACGTTTTGTTTTCGATCATTAAGTTATGATCTAATAAAGTCCGTAAGGGGACTGCGAAATCCTATTGCTTCTAGTTTAGCTAGAAGTCGTTAATGAGGCACTTTATCGAATGCGTTACTAAAATCAAAATAGATAACTCCTACAGATAGATGATCATTACGAAGAGAGGTACGTAAATTTAGAAAAGACATGTGGCAGGTTTGACAAGAGCGGTTCGGTAAGAAGCCGTGTTGGGAAAGTTGATAATTTGATTGCTTATGCAAAATCCGTGATTTGTTTTGCAATTAGTTTTTCGAAGAGTTTAGCAAGAGAGGGCGTTTTATGAACACCGTGATAGTTATGAATGTCCGAGCGAGAACCAGATTTAAAAACTGGCATTATATCAGAAATTTTCCAATAATCGGGGAAGAAACCATTTTCGAGAAATACTGAGAATAATTTGCTTAGTAAAGGTGGAAAATCCCTTAACTGCAGTTAAACATGTTTAATAAGTGAGTTTGGAATGTTATCAGTTCCAACCGAATGTGAATTTTTTAGGTGAGCTATTTCTTTTTGAATACGTGAAAGCAAGAACATAATGGTTGTTAGAAGGGAATTTGAATTTAAAAGCAGAGGAATTGTGGGAGACGCTGACGCCTTGCAACTACATAATGCATAACCTGGCCTGTCAGGCAATTATCAAACGATTTGCAAATACCTAAATTTATTTGAAAGCTAGCAGTTGTGATGGGCATGTAGTGTCATAGTAAATACCCCTAATAAATACGCAACACCTGTACAATTTAAGACCGTTATAATAAATGTCTGTTTTTATTTTAAGTGCCCCCGAGGGCACTCTGTAAATTGTCTGACTGTGTTTGATGATAGATTCGGGTAAGAATCCGAAATGTACGATTAAGGTACACGAATGGGTATTGAATAAAATTAAGTTACAGTTTGATACCCCTTTTCCAGCCATCGTGTCCTCTTTCTCTCGATGTTTTCAGCCAATACAACTGAATTCGATAGTTTTTTTCATTATTTATCCATCTGGTGGACGTATTTGGTCTGCCATGCAGACTTGATACAATTTTTCTTTAGGATGTGGAAATAAACTTATTGTTTTATCTTTCTTGTGACTTCCAAATTAGTATCAAACTGAGGAGAAGACTTTAACCTTCTGACTATTCTAATAGTCATGATCATACCCCCATTTTACGTGCTGTTAGAGAGAAATATGCTATCCTATACATAAAAACCAGATATTTCGTTTTATATCGTTATCAAAAGATCAGCATTACAGAGACGAGATGGATACAATGTCGATGAATAATATTTAGGTTCAAGTGGACATTGTTACATAAAATGTACGAAAAGACTTCGGCGAAAATTTCGACACATTTACATATATGAGAACGTTTAACACTGCGTGAGCCGTTAAGCATCTAATCTCGTACATAAAAACTGCAATCAAGCTGGTGTGTTATCTACCGTTTCATATACTGATTCGATACAGGTACTCAGGGGCTACGGCCTTAACGTCCGGAGAACAGTATCATGTTTGAGTCACTTTAAGTCACTTTATTGAGGGAATTAGGCTTTTACCATTGAGCTCCCTATTCACATTCAAAAATGACAAAAGAGTAAACGTTTACGGCAATTACTCTGACAAATGAAAACGTAAGGTAATCGATATGTGTGGGCCAGGCATAAGCTGTCATTACTGAAACAAGCTTCATTATATGTGCAATAGTTTCTCAGCGAATGAGTATCTAGTTTGCTTTTAAATGTGTCAACAGTTTCTGAAAGGACCACCTCATCAGGGAGTCCATTCCATGCACCAACGACCGTCTGCGAAAAGGCATTCCGACGGACGTCCGTGTTGACCCATTTCCTCTGCAATTGAAAGGGATGACCCGTCTCAGCCAATTCGTTTCGAGTGAATGGTGGTTTAAGATTGTTAACTTTGGAATTTTCAAAAGTTATTTACCTAAACTTTGAAAGTTAAAAAGTCATTGAGCTTATTATTGTTAACTTCTATTAACCTTTGACGCAGTTTTTTAACTGTTCAATTTTACAATTTGTCTTAACTATGTAGGTCAACTGTAAATTGTGAATCTTTTAAAAATGACTAACTATAGGAAAAACGAACAAGGGCCCTATACATTTTCCAGTCAGCCAAAGGCCTTGCTTCACCAAAGCAAATATCGAACAGAAGATGTGAGGTGAGATTTTTGCTGTTACAATATCTTTAGTGAATATGAACGGCGTTATCAGAATTTAATGTACGACAGGCGAGTAATCAGAGGGAACACATTCTCGCGTCACTTTTGGCCGTCGACTCTGAAGGAAAGGCCAGATTATGCCTGCGTAAATGCTCAAAGCAAAAAGCATTTCAGGCGTTTAAGAAAACCTTGTGAGGTAGGCACATCAATATATATGCATCTTATTTGTCAACCAGTTAATTATGCGCGCGTAGGTAAACTTTTTGTATGTGGCAATTGATATGCAATCACTGATATGATATTACAATCAGAATCTTTAGAAAATTATTTAGAAGGCTTCCCAGTTAGCCAACAAAGTAGATGACTTCGTGATCCGTCATTTCTTTTTTTCCAACTCCAAGACAACAATTGACATCAAGAGGGCTTGATGGGGGGCTCAGTCCGTGAAATTCAAAGCATTATGGCTATGCATATATATATATATATATATATATATATATATATATATATATATATATATATATAGTGCAATACTGATAATTTTTTTGATTTAGGATTGATTTCCGAGTTGAAGCGTATATTAAGACAGTTTTTAGTTAGTTTATCTAATTTTTTGACTGACAAATGGTTTTCCTTCATAGGTGAAGCCACTTGATCCGCTTCCTGTCGAAGGTCGACAACATGTGGAAGTACAAACAGCTTTGTATCTGGAAGAGCTTACTGATATGGTTGAAGAAGCTGATACCGACTGTCAGACAGACCCATTTTTGGATCGTCCACCCTCGCCACTTTTTATTCCCTCCAAGTCAGGCCTTGACAAGGCAACGGAAATTCTACCAGATGATGTACAGCATTCAGGTTTATTTTGTTTGGAAGTTCCTTTGAAGCACTATTATGCCTTAGCTCACTCCGAATGAGCAATCTTTACAAATCACCGGTTAACGTCAGCTCATCATGCTTTGAAGCAGTCCCATAATTTTGAAATGAAAATGCATCAATGGTAAATTTTTATATTTCGTTTCCCTAAACACGTGTCACTAAACGTTTATCTGATATCCCGCATGGTATGTGATTTGATATACATGGCTTACAAAAGATCCATAAAGATGGCACACCCGTTTGCCCCATCCTAGATAGGAGGAACTTGCCGTACCATGCGATAGCAAAATGGTTAGTGGACAAACTAAAGCCCATAAAGGATCAGCTAGTGCCGCATAGCTACTGAAATACCTTTGAATTCGTTAAAGGAGTGAAAGACATCGACCTGAACGGCTTGATGATGTTTTCACTGGATTTGTCGTCTCTTTTACGAATGTGCCAGTCACGGAGACAGTCAACCACATCTGTGAATTCATTACTTCCAGTCAACCAGATATAGGGATACCAATAAATGTACTCCAGGAACCGTTATTTTAATGTACCTTAAACGTGTTGTTCTTATTTAACAACAAATTTCACAGACAGATAAATGGTGTAGCTATGGGCTCACCCCTTGTCCCACTTCCGGTACGTATTTTAATGAGCAAGCCGGAAGCTTTACAAGATCGTCCGCAGATTAGCCGTCTTAAATATTATGGGCACTACATTGATTATATATTTGTGGTTGCATCAAAAAAACGGACATTTCAACTGCAATCGATACCATAAATCAGACGCACCCGTCATTCAATTTACATTGGAAGAGGAACAATCCAGGTCGCTTCATCGTGCTTCAGAGTAGAATGCCTGACGGGAGTATTTGACGTAATGTCTATCGTAAGAAGACAAAGTTCGGACCATACACCCACTTTTGGAGTTTTGCAACACTGAACTTTAAGCGTAATTTAGTGCGCTGTCCGACACAAAGGGCGAAACTGATCTGCTCGGCCAATAGCATTGACGAAGAGCTTAAGGTTTTATAAAGCATATTTTGACAGAATGGATATCCAGCTCGATTTATTACTAAGAATATAACCGAAAGACAACCAAAGCCGCTGATTCTAACGGCAAGCAAGAAGCAACTGTTCATCAGGTTCCCATTTCAAGGAGACGCAGCAAGTAAACTCAAACGAAGGTGCCTAAGCCAAGCTGTGTCAAGCACTTTTCCAGCAGCCCATGCCCATATACTCTTCTTGACTACGGAGGGGGTTAGGACAAAGTGCCTGCTCAGATCACCTCAATGTGCATTTATTATTTCACCTACTCCAACGGGGAAGAATATATTGGTCGCACGAGCCGGCGTTTGTCCAAAAGAGTACAAAAACACCTTCCAGCATGTTAAGGAAAGGAGCAGCTAAAGAACATATTCAGCTCTATCCTCGCGCATATGGTAGACACAGACCATTGTGTAGATTCCAAAGAGGCCTTCCCGGTAATTTAAAAGGTCCCCTCAACCAATTCAAAATTCTGTTGACTACTGTAGAAGTGGCTGCAATCAGACTACGCAAACCGGTCCTGTGTGTTTATAAGAGCTTTACACAGGCGCCGCAATTACCGTGGCCGAAAGCCACCAATTCAGCCACCCGCATCTAATTACCTGTCCCGGCGTCCATCATTCTTCGGATGGTGATTAGAAAACGGACCGCAATTTTGTTTCTTTCCTCCTCTCCCCTCCCCACCGTTACATAAACGCTTGCAGCGCACATTTGAGGCATGCTTGCACACTAGCACACTTCTGCAAAAGTACCTGAAGCTAGGTTTGCGAAATTACAATCAGGTATTTAACGTTAGCTATTATCTTCATAAGTTTTCGCCATTAATCTGGGTCGAATATCGTGGAATTTATACTTTTATCCCTTATGTTTTGCGATTGTTTATTCAGTAAAAGAATAATTGAATTTAAATCCTAATTTAGAATTTAAACGTCAAATTTGAACATTACAGCTCTTCTTCTTTGATGTGGAAGTCCGACCAGTACTTGAAATTCTCGTTGGAAAAACAGTCGAACAAGCACTTATAGAAGTTCTCGAAGAGGAGGAGTTAGCAGCAATCAGGGATCAACAGCGACAGTTTGAAGAGCTTCGGCAGGCTGATCTAGCTGAACAACATCGCCTTGAGGAACGTGAAAGAAGAATGAGGCACGCCTAAATATTCTGATAACAACGTTTTTCAAGTTTCTTGATGGCATTTAAATAAGTGTGACTATATAAAAGATACGAAAACCTCCTTTTAATTTTTAAGACTTGCACTAACAAACATATGTCGAATGTCCAAAAACTTAACTTTTTATAATTTATACTTTTCAAGAGAGGAAAAAGAACGACGAAAGAAGCAGCATTTGGAGATCAGTGCTCGTCAGAAAGAATTGGCGGAAAAACTGGCTGCTCGAGCTTTCAGTAGAATGTATATGGAACCTCTTGTTCCTATCGTCTTTGATCGTCTATACGAGAACGGATACTTTTATGATGTGGTCGAGAGGGGTAAGCGTGAGAAATTTTATATGAATGCAGACTTTTACACACTTCATCAAACCCGCTTTGGAATTGTCGTTACTTGCAACTATAAAAATTGCGATAGGTATTTTTGTTAGCAGGGATATTTATCCTCTGTTCAGTCCAAAATTATGTAAAATAAAACAATGCAGGCGATTGAAACTTTAGTTGCTTGCTTTGATAACTTGATACGTTTTCGTTCCTTATAGTTGAGGGGTGGGGTAAAGACCCCATTGGTATACTGTTTTATGGTACCAATGTACGGTCTTCTACCTGATGTCACATATCTGCTATGTGGCCGTTTTAGCTCTCCACTTTGGTATTCGTTAGTGCTTGTTTAACCAGAGCTGAACACTAATGTATATGTGCGGTATAAAAACCAGGCTTATGCTATTCGAAAGTTATGTTGCTTTGAAACATTTTCTTGCTTTGTATTCTTCAAGGCTTGGTCCATATAATGAAATAAAACGTTATATCCAGGTACAAATATACTTGGAATTTGGCTTTAAATACACTTTGTCTCACGCTTCCAGCAATGCGACTAGATATTAACCCCCAACTTTGAGCCTCGAATAATTTAGATAATCTTTTTTGAATAAATGATTGAAATTGCAATTATTTATGGCCATTTCATGCAGCTCGATCAAATTGTATATTGTTCCTATTGAAATTATTGGTTGCTGGGTTGTATTTTGATTTTATCGGATTCGGCCTTCTAAGATATTGTGACGACATTAGTCACAGTCAGGCGTGCTTACATAGCGGAACAGATTCGACTTTGCCCACCATCGATGAGACCAGTTTGTATCCTCAGTTTTGATAAAACGTATTTTTTTTACTCTTACAGATGTTGAAGTAAACTTCTTGCCATGGCTGATGGATGCTGTCGGAGATGAATTAGACTTCGAGACCAACGTCAGAGGCCTCTTGGACCTGATGATACGTGAGGTGTGTTTGCAAAATTATTTTCTACCACAGTCTGTTTCCTGCACGCAGTTGAGAGGTTGCACTGAATTCTAGTGTGGCACAGCCCTCACAGTCCCGACTGGTATGAAAACAGTGAAAACACCAGTTTTTCACAAGAAAGTGCAAGCTATTTCATTTTCAAGACTCAGGCATTTGAATGGTTTGTTAGTAGCATCATTCTTCTGTCTTATCGCCGATGAAGCAGACCTCAACTTCAAGGAAACCGACCAGGCAACAAAATCTCCTTTTTTGGCGAGAAAACGCTCGGGAAAGTCAATACACGCAAAACGGCAATAATGCATTCATTTCGGTACTGTACATTCACTTGGGAATTTTTCTCAGGGCGATTTCTCGGGCACCTAACAGAAACTAGAACCGCTCTGCTGTTCAACCTCCAGCCGCTATCGCATGCTCCTCTAAACGAGCCGCTGCAATTTTCAAAATCTGTTCCTTTTCTTTCAAAAGGGCCGCAGAAATGCTGCTTTAAACTGTATGGTAATTAGCTACGAGTTTGACTCAATTCATGTCCTGCTAACAGAGGATCGTCCTGGAGGTGAAGTTAGGTAAAGGTTACCTTTAATTGTACTGTAATTGCCTTCACGACGTCCAGATTGACAGTAACATTCATAAATGCTTTAGGCTTACTTCGTTGTCGCCTTTACTCCAAGTTGTAATTAATCGGTTTGAATAAAATGCCTGCTTCTGAATTCAATCGCATCTGCCATTCAATTTTAGTAATTTATAATTACTGTTAAATATTAATACACGAGAATTTCCGCTTTTGTGGCGTTGCGTGGCAAAAATAAGATAATTTGCACCCGTTTATGTGTTACCTAGGTTTTCCCATGGACCTTTGCGTTAACAGTTAGATTTTATGCTCCTGGAGGTTTCTTGAGTTATTTTGTATAAATAGTTGTCATAATTATCGTGTTACCTATTTCAAAACTTTCAACCCCCTTCTCCCGGTTCGTTCCACCTTTCAACTCTGAGTAGGAAGTTAGAACGTTGATGTCCGAAATATTTTTAAAGGTGTCCATAGTTGGAGTATTTTGTGGCCATCGGTCCTTTCCTGTGTTAAGTGCATTTGTTTCGGACATTCACTGGCTCACTTCGCATGCACCAGGTGGTCACAGAAAATCACCGGACCTACGCAGCTTTAGAAGCCGCAGAAATTGCCGTTATGCTGTCTGAAGAGCAACGGACCATGCTGAGCCAGTTGCAACCCGCAGCGGGCCCGGTGGCCAGCACTGCGCAGGCGGCCGAAATCAGAACAACGAAGCCTAACCCGGTGTCTCAGGTTGGGTCCGCGGACAGATCGGGTCAAGAAAGTGGACGCGTGAAGGCACAACTCCCCGAGAAGCCCATAGAGGACTTGCTCCTGGATAAGATTGAGGAGACCAGTGAGAATGGAGAGGAGCAGAAGGATGAGGCGAAAGCGGATGAAAACACGGACGAAGTGGAGGAGGTGAGTGGGTTTAGGGAAGCTGAAGGTTCAGTTCACCGTAGCAGCTTTTGTTTAGACGCGTTTATGTACAACAGAGAGAGAGAGAGAGAGAGCCTCCAGTCAGAGTTGAGCTATAAAAAATCCGAAGACTGGTAGCTAAAGCTTAGGATTACCGATGGTCGGTGGTGGCCATTTCGCGTGACCGATTAAACTGTGAGCAATGCTGTTGTGCATTAGCAGACGCTGCACGCGGGCACCTCTCTTGAGGCCAGTTGGGCCTCGCCGTTTGTATCTACACAAAAGATAGCACTACCACCACCACCACCACCCCGTTAGCCCAGTTGCCGGGGCAAATTTCGAGTGCACATCAGTACTGAGACCGCACGCAAGCTTTGAATGCCTGGGTTGAACAGTGCTTATTAAATGCTTCCAGACATTACGCACCGCGTTTTTAGTAAGGATGCTTTCCATGGCCGCCTAAACAGGACACAGGAGTAGGAACCGCCCACAATTCATGTGACTTCGCATCTAATTCGCAGGAAATGATGTTTAGGATAAATTACGTGTAGCATTAAGGTGAGGTTTAAGTTAACGTTTGAGTTTAAGGTCAGAATTTGGGTAAGAGTTATGATTAGGTTAAGGGTACGGCTAAGGGTTAAGATTAAGGGCACAGTTTAGTTTTATGTTAGGGTTAGTGTTAGCGTCAAGGCACGGGTATATTTACCCTTCCTGAAATTTACCGTAAGCCCATCAATGTGGGGCGATTCCTATCCCTGTGTCCTGTGTAGGCGGTCATACAAGGCATTCCTACTGTGTTTTGTTGTCACAAGCAGCCTGAAGACGGTTTGCTATTGGGAAACTTCGTCCTACTAAAACCCAGGCTGAAGATTCACTGGTACATTTCTTTGGCCGTCCAATTCTTGTTGCCAGATTTCTAGCAGTCGCAAGAAAGTGGAGGCTTCTGAATAATAAAAAGTAAACTAGATTTTATGCGTAAAGATGGCAGGCATTCATCGAATTGACACTTCTGTATTCACTATTTAACTCATGGAAGCCGAATCAGGAGTGTTTTGCGGTCGGCGCTCCAAGCCAGCTTGATCAAGATAAAACTGAAGTACGAAAATATGGTAATCCTTTGTTTTAGTTGACGAGGCACGTGAGGAAGCGCGCAACTCGGCAGCTCGATTCGTTGGGAAACTCACGATCTGCAATAGATCGGGAGGCATTTGTCCTACAATTTCTTGCCAAATGTCTCAGTACACGATACTGTTCAGCGTTTAGAAAAACTTTAAGAGTGAAGAGGTCGCAAAATTACAATCTTGAATATCTGCCTAATTCAGAGAACAGACAATTGCTGTAGGGCACAGGCCGTCGAAAAAGAAATGGAAATAGGTCGAGGCTGTTATCCGTTACCATGTTGAGGTGAAGTCAAATAAATTCCATTGCAAACTGTGTATGCCAGTGATGGCACGCTGGTGGATTAGGAGTAGCGTGAGCCTATTCTGCCTAAGGCGGCAAAACCCTGCTCAAATATTTATGTAAACGTTTTGAACCAAAAGTTCACCCCGAGGACTTCACTTAGACAATAATGACTCCTGTAATTAAAGGTTTCTGTTGAATTATGTTTTTGAAGGAACCTCGGCATTCTAGTCCATCTTATGTGGTCGGTGCAATGACAAATAGCACAAGACAAGGAAATATGCGGTTGATCTTGCTTGAACACTTATTTACTGTTAACTTTTGATTTCACTGCACTTAAATTTTCCGTCTACCTGCCATCTTCAGAGTAACAATGAAAAGGAGTAAATTTTCACACGAACTCATGGTCCAAGCGTCTCCTTCTTCCGTCAAAACTTCCTGAACGTACCTTACTCTGCTGACATCATCGCTGATCAGCCCAAAATTTTCACTTCTCCCACAAACATCCTTTGTTATTAAGACTTTATCACATTTTTCGGCCTATGAAGAGGCAGACCATGGAAGTAAAGGATTCTTCCTTTGAAGTAATCAGAGGACATTCTTCATCTTACCTTCACATAGCGTTCTGTCAATAAGCCCACGCTTACTGAGGGTCCAAGCTAGTCCTCTGAAGATTTTCTGGGTAAAGTTAACTTGATTAAGCTGGATTCACGTGTTTTATTTGCAAGATGCCTCTTGTCGACAGCCACATTTTTAGCCAACATTTAGTACTCTCATTATAGGGTTTAAAGTAATAATATATTTTAAATTGACAGCTGACAGTTAGACCGTCATTTCCGACTATGTCCGCCGTATGACCAGCGGCATGCTGAGCGTAGGGACGGTGAATTGCACATGAAGGCTCCGTGGAGAGATAACCTTAGCGGATGCATAAATAAACTGGAGGGAGGCTTGATCCAACGTGGAGGATTTTGACAATTTTTGCACCACTCTCCTTCTCATAAACATTTATCAACAGTGTGGTAGCTCTGCTTCCATCAGGACGCACGGGATCAGGACTACCGCACATTATCTGCCGGATGTTAGTTTGCGACATGCATGGCTACTGTCAATTTAGGTAATAAGAACATCAGATGGACTCTGAAGTTACCAGTTATCAATCCACAGCTGAGATTAACTTTAGGCAGAAGATGGCCGTTCTGGCGAATTTCAAGTGTTCGAATTCTGGGGGGTGGAGCACAGATAGTATAGGTACCCCCCTGGTTCTGCGCTAAATTCTAAGTACCCCCCAGGTTCTGCGCTAAATTCCAAGGGACATTAGGGCTAGTGTTCGCATGGTTAGGTTTGGGGTTAGAGGAAGGGGGTTAACAGTAGGGGTATGATGGGGGTTAGGAGAAAAGTTCGTACGCGGTCATGGGTACGCCACCCACTCCCCCGGGCAATTTGGCGCAAGGCTACCTGTAGTACCTACAGTATTAGGTCCAGCGTCCTTGTTCAAGGCTCATTGCCTCAAGGTCATGCAACATCGTTGCGAGCGCTTTCCGAATCACTGCCTGCAGGCACTAGATTGACTTGCACTCGCACACGCACGGGCGACCTGATAGTCATGGATGCCCATAGGCTACTTAAACACGCCTTCCCCGGGTCAACGCAGCATGGGCCACTAGACGCGACACCACTCGAGTAATGCGGCACACTCCCCGATTGGACAACACTTGTGACTTGCTTCACAGACCTATTTAATCAGCCGCCACAACTGTCTCCTATCCCTCACAGGCATGGCTGGACACAGTCAACACCGGCCCTAGTGTCGGCGATGGCGACTGCTGTGTGAGACAGCAACGCAGGTTCTGTGTACAATAAATCCCTCTGCGCGTCTGCGTCGGTCTTGACGATGTTTAGACAGTTTGGATAGCTGCGATTGGCCGAGAACCAAACTGTCATTATAAAGCGCGTATAAGTACGTGTTGGAGACGCAGCATTGCACCAGATGCCCAGATTGGGACCATTACATTTCTCCCAAAGGCGTGGTCTCAGAGAGAGAGAGAGAGAGAGCGAGCGAGAGAGAGAGAGAGCAACTTACGTTATTCCGTAAATTGTGTCAACCATACACAGTCATAACAGGATAAGCAGGCAGTTTGCGTACTCCGCAATTAAAACGGCCTGTAAGGAGTTCAGCTTATCGTCACTAAAAGTGTACGTTTCCACACCATAACTTAATTACCTAATTGCGTTTTTCTATAGTTCGAATACTAACAACATTCGCCAGGACGATGAAGGCAATACTAACTACCACATGTTTCAGCGACGCGTCCTCGCGTGGAGTCGACTCTAACGGGTTACGAGTTGAACACTGGTGCAATCCTAGCGGCCTAGCGTCAACGTCCAAGGCGGCACCTATTTAACTGTCCTAAGCCCAACCCGAACTTGAATCATACGTCTAACATCTCTTTAGAATTTACTGCAAGGGCTGGCACCTATACCCACGTCCTACGAGCTTTCTTCTAGTAGAATGCCTTAACTTTTTCCTTAAACATCATTGGCATAAGACAGGCATTCAGAGAATGTTTTAGGTAAAAATGATAAACGCGAGCGATATTCGAGCGGCAATCCCCTGGGAGAGTGTTACTTGCGTCCTCACATTTCAGGACTTCTCGTTCAAACATTAACTGTCCCTGCACATTTACGCAGTACGTGACAGTTCGCTCTGTCTTTTGGCAGGTTGAACAAACATTGCAGAATTTTAACCCCTTATAACATTAAATATACGGGGTTTTAAGGTTTCATAGTCACATTGCCCTCCTGTTGCTGCAGCAATTACTAATCAAGTGAAAAAAACGAAGACGCCGTGGGAGTAAGCTATCATTGGCCAAGTATTGTAAGTAAATGAGAAATGGTTATTCCACTGTTCCCGTTCATGAGTAACCTAACAACCCTTATAAGGGGTTTGGTTAGCCGGTTTACCTAACGGCCTGCAGTCTTTTTATATACACCTTCGGTTGCCATGGCCCTCATATTGAGCACTCGAATCAGGTGTCATTTACCTTTTTACGCAACTGCTCGCAGCTATGCGGGTGTAAATAGATCCAGAACGTCCAGTAACGAGGCCTTTAAGACCGTTTGTTTTTCCTAGTGTTAAATTTGGCCTCTCGGTGCTCTCAAGCTAAGCCCCCCATATATAGACTGGATTTGCCATCCTCGCTCGAACGCGGGAAATAGACGGCAGAAAAACCATTTGTTATCGATATCTTATTCATAAAAATGATCAGCAAAGTAGCGAATCCGCTCGTCCATTCAATTTATAACCATCCAGAAGAAATAATTCATGGCCTGCGTAAGCAGACAGTCATTGAGCCTATTAAACTATTCCCGGAATTTTTCGACCATTTTCAGCAAGAAAAGCAGGGGGCCACACTCACGATGTATGCATCCTTTATGCTATGTAAACAACGGGATAAAGTGTTAGGTTTTAGAAGTTTGCGCTGGAGGATTGCCTGCGAAATCTCTAATATTTTCCATGAATTAACTGCTCACAATGTCAAAATATACCGAGGAGGAGCAGCACAATTCAAAAAATGTTTTATTCCAATAAGAAACTGTACATTACGGCCCGAGTGAATCTATCGAAGTTGTGAGGTCGACAACACGAAGGTTTCCCACATCAGATCTCATGAAAGACGGATAAGATAGGACAAGCTTTTACTGAGGCAAAGAGGTTACGAGGAGCTCTGCAAGCAGGTGCCGCTAGCGGCCTCCTCAGACCAGTTACTGTATGTGTGTTCGTGCGTGTGTGTGTCTCCACGAACTTCTCTTCGCTGACGACTGCGCACTCAATGCAATGACAGAAGGGGACAGGCAAGGGGGCATGGACCTCTTCGCTCCGACAACTTCGGAATGCGCAGCAACACGGAGAAAACGATGGGCATGCATTAGCCGCCGCCCAATGCCAGCTACAACGCTGCTCGAATCCATGTCAACGGCGCTCAACTGAAATCCGTGGACACCTTCACCTAGCTGCGCAGCAACCTCTTCCGCAGCACCAAAAGTGATGATGAGGTCGCCCACCATATCGCCAAACCCAGTCAAGCTTTCGGATGCATACAGAACGTTGTCTGGAATCGACACAATCTCCAACTCAGCACCAAACTCAATATGTACAAAGCTGTCATGTTGCCGATGCTGCTGCCTGGAGCAGCAACCTGGACAGTCTACCAAAAGCAGGAGAGGATGCTTAACCACTTCCACCTCAGATGCCTCCACAGAATACGAAAGCTGAGATGGTTAGACAGGATCACGGACACAGAAGTGCTGGAGCAACCAGGCATCCTCAGCATCCACGCCATGCTGAAACAACTGCAACTGCACTGGAGCGGCAACCGTGTGAGGATGGATGACGACCGACTACCCAAGCGACTCTCCCATAGAGATGTCACCACAGTTTCTCGTCGACATGAAGGTCAAGTCAGACGCTACAAGGACACTCTGAAGACTACCCTGAAATAACTGCAGATCAACCCGGCAAACTGGGGGGACCTCACCCGGAACTGACCGGCCTAGAGGAGGACAGTGAAAGCAGGGGCAGAAATCTATACAGCCCACGGGATCACCATTGCCAAGGCCAGAAGAGCAGCATGAAAGTTAATCTGTGTACTGGATCAAAACCGCGAATTCTCATGTCCTCCCAACATGCCCGCGCTGTAACCGCACCTTCCACGTGCGAATCGACCTGGCCGAACGCCCTCGGAAGCAATGCAACAAAAATCCTACAACTTCAACTTCTGTGTCAACGTCTGCCACCCCTCCTTCGGAGCCCTCACGGTCATCCCTGGCACCATTTATCACACTCCCACTATCATAGAGACCACATCCCCATACTCAACAGCTGTTAACTCCACCACCTCCACAACCACCCCCGCCATCACCAGTAGCAGCGGTAAAGACTCGGTTCTTAACCATCCTCATTGCGACCACACATTCACCTCACGCATCGGTCTGGTCAGACACTTGCGAATCCATCGTAGAAAGACTGGTGAACCAGTGCCTGGAGCACCAACCCACAGCAAAGATCGCCACATCCACTGTTCACATTTCCCTCACACATTCACTCACCGCATGGGCCTAGTTGGTCACATGCGCATCCGTGACAGCGGAATTCACCACAATGTCGAAAACACTAATACCCTATGCACACGCTCCGCTCCTACCGTTCTCACCGCCACTGCAACCCCCACTACCACGAACGACAACCCTAACCCCCTTCCGATTTCTCCTGCCTACCCTGCGCCCGCAACTTCACCTCACGCATCGGTCTGGTCGGTCACCTGTGAATCCATTGCACGGAGACTGGTGAAATAGTGCCTGGGTCTCCGACATACAATCACCGCCCCCATCTCCACTGCCCTCACTGCTCCCGCACCTTCACACACCGCATGGGTCTATTAGGTCATATGCGGCTCCACGGCAACCTGCAGTAAACCACCGTGGGCTAAACCACGTCAGCGCACAATACCTCGAACAGTACATACACAACACCTTCACCATCATCATGTACCCAAGAATATCATGGTTTCCTAAATCCGTGGCTTGGAAGTCTGTCAATCTGACGCCTACACCAGACCACGCCGTCGGTTCAATGTGTGTTGTGCGTTGAGTGGCTGACCAGTGGACTGGGAGTCAGACGGTGATGGCTCCTCCATATCTCCTGATTAGTGAATCCTGCTGTGTGCATCATGGGGGCCAAGTCTTGCTGTGGCGCGCGAAGACGAGTACGCCGACCCGTCAGCCAATTCGCCCACTCCCAGATAAGGCAGCTGACTGGCTCGAATGGTGTTCTGATTGTGGGGGTGGGGGAGAGAGTGAGGTCGATGGCTCAGCACACTTTTCCTCACTATAAACAATTTGATGCACTTGAATCTATCCCGGTGCGCTAGAAGCCGTGGCTTGGAAGGTCGCCAACTGACCACGTGGTCAACCCAGTGTGTGTTTTTTGTGGAGTGGCTGACTGGCGGACCGGGAGTCAGGCTGCAATAGCTCCTTCTTAATGTGACCTTTATGGCACTCCCGCTCAGTAGGGATCCAAGCCACCCCTCTCTTATACTGTTTGGTGTTAGACCAAAGGGCGTGGGCCTGCGCCCTCTCCAATCTCCGGTCTTCTTGATCCTGTCTTGACACTGGGTCCAGGTGAAAGAGTGGAACAAAGAGTGAGATAGATGCAGGGCAAATCTATTCTCACTATAATCCAGCGCAAGTCACCGTCCCTGAACAGCATACGGTGGACATCATCGAACTCGACGGTCAAACTGACGTGTGTCATCTTCCATCTCCGGTCTTCTTGCCTGTGTCGTAAGACCGGGCTCAGGTGGGGGAGGAGAAGAGTGTGTGGTAACGTTAAGCGCCGCGGTTGGAAGGTTGCCAACTGACAATTACACTCAGACCTCGCAGTTAGCCCAATGTGTGTTGTGTGGAGTGGCTGACTGGTGGTCTGAGAGTCAGGCTGCGATGGCCCCTTCTTAACGTGACCTCTGGCTATCTCACACATGTGAGATGTGAGCCGTTCAACCCCCTGTTGTGTGAAATCCTTGTGCTTGTGTTTTGGGGCCAGGTCATGTACGTAGTACACGTAGACGAGGTCACCAGCAGCTGCGCCCACTTCCGCATCAGACAAGTGACCGGCTCGGACAGCGGTTTGACTGTGCGGTCGGGGGAGAGAGTGAGGTCGACAGCTCAGCGCATGTTCCCCACTATAAAAAGTCTGACGCGCTTGAAACTATCACGGTGCACTAAACGCCGTGACTTGGAAGGTTGCTAACTGATGGGATAACTCGGACCGCGTGGTTAGCTCAGTGCGGACTGATAGTCAGGCTGCAATGGCTCATCTGTAATGTGGCCTTTATGGTTCACCCACTCCGAGGGATCTGAGCCAGGTGTGGCGTCCCGCTCAGGGTCGGCTCCGGCCGCACCAGCCATCTGCGCCCTCTCCCATCTCCTGTCTTCTTGACTCTGTCATAACGCCGGGTCCAGGTTGGTAAGGAGGAGAGAGTGCGGTAGCTGCAGTGCATGACCATTATCACCTAAAATTAATCCCCTGCGCAAGTCACCATCCCTGCACCACCCTTCTCTGAAGCATACGTTGTTCCTAGTCGGACTACGACGATCGAACTATCATGTGTGGAGACCCAAACTTTGTGTCCTCTGTCGCCTGTAGCCAATCAGTGAACTGATGCACTTTAATAAGCTACGAGTTCTAGAGAGAACAAGGCCAGGACGCGCGCGGCTCCAGCATGGAACTGACTGGGAGTTAAAGGGGACAGAAGGCCATTGTGCGTGGTGCCAGGCACGAATACGTGAGGTTCGGCAGGCGAAGGTATGGTGAGTCAGCGGTGACAGTACTGACCGCTAAGCAGACAGCCAAATTACCCCCCGACTAGACCGTAGGCTGCGCGTAGCGACACCGAAGGATTGGTTAATGTCTAAAGAACATGAGTAAATAAACGACCAGAAAAGTGTGCACGACTTACACTATGGGTTATATATACAGGGGCCACAAGGAAAGCGTCAGTGACCCAGACGAATCAACTCACTCGGGGTTGCTGAGGTTCGCGTGTCGTGACTTGTAGGTTGCGAGTTAAAAAATGTTTTTGAAGTACCCTTTTCATTTAAGATAAATGCCGTTTGTAACAGCTTGGAATGGTTTATAGGGTTCCCCTTCAGGCGTGTTCATCCCTTGCCTCGTGCATTCGTGCCTTCAGTCTAAGTCGCTATCTGCTTTGTCCATCTATACTCTAAAATAATTAATGAATGATTACTTATTATATTGTAAGTAGACCTATTTAATGAATATATATTATTCCTTTGACCCACTCGTGAAAAACTCGGTGGCCTCGGTGGGATTCGAACCCACGCCAGCAAGAGGAAGGCTTTAGTACAGCCAACGCTCTTGACAACTGAGCTATGAGGCACAACCGGAACCGTGAGTTAAATCCCACTGGGGTGGGGCCTCGTACCTCACTTGACTAGAGCGTTGGCTGTTCTAAAGCCTCCCCATTGCTGGCGTGCGCTCGAATCCCACTGAGTCCACCGAGTTTATCACAAGTGGATCAAAGGAATTATTAAAATCTTTCAAAATCCTCTACTAATATTTTTAACGTAGGCTTTGATGAAGGTACATCTGACATTCCACTCATTTTGTAGGTCCATTTAATTCTTTTGTTTTTTAAGGATTTACCGGACAATTTTGTAAAAATTCATGACTTTAATCGATAATCGTCGACCAAAATATTCAAATGCAATTTTTTAACAAATAATATCAGTCACACCAGAATGCTGACCTCAGTTTAGAAGAATTTCAGATAACAAGAAAGCCTGCGAGCATGCTCCGTGGTATCATTACGATTTACTCGAACTTATCTATTCGCAAGCAGAAAATGTGTAGCAACGGATTAGAAAATGCAATGAAGTCTTTGTGTTTTGCTCTTATCTGTCTTGGCACGTCGTAATGGGGCTCTATAACTGCCGAAATGCTAAAGTTTAATGGTTAATATGAGGGAAAGCAAGTCCCGTTGGCCGCAGAAAATTAGAAAAAAATATGCGATGACCGGATCTGGCCATCTGAGAGCTAAAACCTGCTACGTCATGATATTAGTGATTCGATATGGTTGCCACAACCCGGCAATGAAAGCAAAACTTGGAGGGAGGTTCTTTTAGATAGGTTGCTGTGCTCTTTAGCAAAGATAGGGCCGCAGTAAAAGAAAAAATGGAATTTGTACGCACCGACACGGATGGAAAATGTGCGTTTAAAAGAGGACACTAATTTGCCAACCAACGCGAGGAAAACATGCGAAAGTGGACGACAGAACGACCAGAACGATAAAAATGATTTTAAAAGTATAACATTCTTAATTTTAAAAAAACTAGCATTCTTATAGCAATCGAGAGGATCAGATGCAACAGGAGAAGCGTGTATCAGGTCAGAATCAAGCTCTTGACCCCTTGTTTCAGTGTGGGGTATTGTGCCAACTGAGGTAATGAGGACCTGCGCGTCAGCTGTCTAAAAATTCCCTAGTAACCCATTTGTGATCCTCAAGACAATGTTTCAACCATGATGTCAAATAAAACATTTTACTCGTTAAATATATATGACTTCTAAATAAGCCTCTGATAGGCTGTACTTAAGCCTTACCTTTGTTGGCGTGGGTTCGAATCCCACCGAGGCCTCCGAGTTTTTCACAAGTGGGTTGAACGAACTATTCAAATCTGCGAAAAAACTAATAATTAATTGCGCCTGGTAGTCATCTGGTGGATTGTCAGTTAATTGCTTTGAAAATCTTGCTTTGGCATTCAGCTTACCTTATCGGAATTGGTGGGTACTATACGTTTCAGTAGCCTGGGGGGGCTAACTTGAGGCAGGTTTGAGTGAAGTCACGGCTCCCGGGTGGGGGCCGCGTAGCTCAGTTGGGCAGAGCGTTGGCTGTACTAATGCTTTCCCCTTGCTGGTGTTGGCTCGAAGCCCATGGAGGCCACAGACGTTTTCACAAGTGGGTTAAACGAAAAATGGGTATATTTGTTATCACAGGCTGTTTAAGGAACGACTACCACGGTCGCGTGTAGGCATGTCCTTCACTTTTAGTTGGGACTCGGTTATGTGCCCCACCACCGGCAGGACAGGGTGATAGGATGGCCCTGCCCCTTATACCTCAGGTGGCATGGTACTAAATTTCAATAAGCGTGCCTATTTCCGTTTCCTAATCATAACGCTAACTCCAGCCTTAACTCCAGCCTTCACCATAAACTCACTACTCATCCCAAACTTAACCGAATCCCTAATTTACCTCGAATTCGGCAGAAATTCGTCTGCCTTATTGGGTTTCCTAGCGCGCCCTGTTCTGATAGGGACCATATAAACGATCCCCACCCAGTATCAGTCCGTAAACCACCCCGAATGAACGCCCAGGAGTCGGCGGTCCCAAGTGGTCATCGAACACACGTCTTCCGCCTTTTTTAACTCTCCATTTAACACAATCAGTACTAAGAGCCGGTAGGGCATACGAAAGATCACAACACAGTAAAATTTTCACCTCTCACAGAAGTGAAGAATATGCGTCTGGCATATCTTAGACTGCCTAGCCCTGTTGGCCTAATCACATAAAAAAATGGCCCAGAGGCTCCGACAGTGAAGTAGAACAGGAAGGGGACATTGACACCGAAACTAAAGAATCCATCCTCATGGCCAATCACTGCATGCCTCACTATAGTAAAGTTGACGGGTCGAGCGTTATGGCCGGGGCGGTCACTAACTGAAGAGGTAAAACGTGTGTCATGAGAGCATTTCTCAGTGACTGGATGACGGCGATTCAGTCTCCCCTAATTCCTTCTTACTGTGGTCTCTATGACATGCAAAGGCCGAACCATCTGCATTGCAACCTGCTGAATGCAGATGTGATCAGCTCGTGTGTTGGGCCCGCATAGACGGGCTTTTTAACCTCTGCGTCCGCACCCACCACCAATCGGTTCGATACCGTCTTGAACTCGGAGTGACGTGGGTGAGGGAGGAGAGGGTATGGTAAATGCTACATATTTCTGCCTGACTAGGAACTACTTCAAGCAGAATTCACCGATACTGCACTCATTCCACGGGGTACGTGACATCGCGATAGCATCGCTTCCGATGGTCAAACTGGCAGGTCATGTCAGTAGAAGGCAGTGGGGCTGTTTAGTAAAACACTGAATGGAAGAGATCCATGTGGTTGGCAGAGAGAGAGAGAGAGAGAGAGAGAGGAGAGAGAGAGAGAGAGAGAGAGAGAGAGAGAGAGAGAGAGAGAGAGAGAGAGAGAGAGAGAGAGAGAGAGAGAGAGAGAGAGAGAGAGAGAGAGAGAGAGAGAGAGAGAGAGAGAGAGAGAGAGAGAGAGAGAGAGAGAGAGAGAGAGAGAGAGAGAGAGAGAGAGAGAGAGAGAGAGAGAGAGAGAGAGAGCAGTAGATGGGCTTGTACTGGCCTCGGTCCGCACATCTGCTGGCTTAATCGGCTTCACTGTACACCGCCACAGTAGGCTACACCCTCCCTCTCAGTGGCTAGATCTTCAAAAAATATGCATCCTACTTCTGTTTCAGTTTCGTAAATTGCAGTTTATTGGTTGGAAGCGATCCGCAGGCCCAGCCCAAACACATTTACTATTGCGGCGACGCAAATCCGAACAAGGCTTTGGGGTGTGACACTGGTCGAGTGTGCACGTGACTGAACTATGTGGCGGCGACCGCTTTTCCGTGCACCATCAGTGGCACGTGACTTGGATCTGTGGGTAGGTCCGGTCGAGGTGGTACTTGTTCACCATAGCAACCATTTATGAGATTCACTTGTATCTAGCGGGGAATTTACCAAGGATTATACCAAAAAACTGGTAAATTTTCGTAGATGCCGCCAAAATCAATTTCAGCAGTTAAACAAAGGCGTAGCAGCGAGTATTTTATAGGATAGTGTTAACTGCTGTACAGGAGCATGGAGCATAACCGAATGAAACGCGTGCCACCATCCGGTTCTTATGAAGACATGTCTTTATTGCGTGTAAAAAGCTGTCATAATTTAACACGATATTTTGCGGCATCTTTGTTTATCTTTTCTTTATTCGAACATATGACCCGCATCGCATCTGCCCCTTTGCTGACGTCTCCAGGTGCATTTTTTAATCTCATTAAATGACCCCCACCTCAAAAGTTATCCTGTCTATGCTGGCAGTGAAGCCTGTCATCAGTGCGTAGGCACTCTTTGTGACGTTTCACCTAGGTCAGTTCCAAAACTATTTTTCCAACACACTAGTGGCACCCACCAGCTCTAAGCCCGACTACTTAAACATACAGTGAGTAAATGGGCAGGAATGACTTTGCAACTTTATTACCGGCCAAAGACTGTACTACCTTTAAAGGGTTTTCTACCCCGCTACTGTTCTTGGTTGTTGAGGACGATGTTAGTTGTTTTTGTGGACCAGTTTTCTAGACTTTCTCAACACAGGGTCTTCTGAGTTTTTCTTGTTTTTCGTATTCATGAAGACGAAACAAAGAAAGTTCCATCAAATGCTTAAAGCAATTCAAACAAGGGTATGTCATACTGGTCTCCATCCCTGCCATCCCACGCGTCCCCGTGATAATTCGGGGTTCAATGTTTGTGTCCTAACTCAACGACTTCCATCTAAACAACATAAACTCATGCAGCCATGCGAGTAGGCTGCTCGAGGCTCACTTGAAGCCAATCAGCAAAGTCCCATCTACTGATAGGCGCAAGGAGTACAGCAACGTATGCACGAGACCGCGGTGACTCATACCACGCTCCCTTATCTTCTTCCTCCTCCTCCTCCTCCTCCTCCTCCTCCTCCTCCTCATTTCGCAGTTGAACATTCGCCGCCGCCGCCACCGCTGCCGCCGCACACCACACCCCTGCTTTGACGATAGAACCGAATATGCGAGCCTCGGGAAACAGCGAAAAAGAAGAAGCCGTAGAAGCGATCGCTGGAACAAGAACATTTACTCGCCTGACATATCGGATTCTCACTCACCTCTTTCAACAGAGACCCTTGTCTGCGACTGTGTCTGATGGTGTGTTCAAGTGAGAATCTAAAATTTCAGGCGAAAAAACTGGTGCTCCAGACGATGGGGACCATTGCACTTGATAAAATAAGTCTTCGGCTGCTGGGCTTTTTTCTGTCCAGAACACAGGTTCTCCCCTCAGTCTTGCCTGATATAATAGAAGTGAATCGAGATTATAAATACTACAGCTCCTGCCCTTCAGCGCTTGTTCAAATTAACTGAAGATTCAACTAACTGAATTGCACACTACCAGGATCTGATAGGGCTCGTTTATGTGCCCTCTTCCGTAGGAAAGGGAAATAGGACCGTGCCGAAATACAGGTAACTTTGCGCTACATTCCAGGAAAATGAGGGTTAGGCAGGGTCAGCTGGCAATGGGCTACGGTATGGTCAGGATTAAGGATAATGTTACGGCAGACGGGAAGATAAGGACAACGGTCTACCGTAAGGCAATCAACACTAGGCGCATCCTCCATTTCCGAAGCAACCAACCTGCTGGCCACAAACGCAGTTGTTTCAGACGCGGGCTTTTTAAATTGAGCCGCCATCTTTTCTGCTCTCCATTTGAATGTGAATCCTCTTATATGTACGTCGATTGGCCTAGTTCACCCAGTATATACTGTATTTTAACCCTATTTGTTTATTCGAACAACAAAAATGAGGTCATCAGCGCACGACGCTGACACCATTTTGAAGGAAGTCCAAATTTATCAATATTTTGAGACGCATTCAAGGACGATTCTTCACGGTGAATGGAGGACCTTTTTGCTGAAATTTTTGGAATTTTGCTTTCAAAATAAAGCATAGCTTTCTCTCTCTGTGTGTGTCAAAACCCTCTTCCGACGTGTTCAAACACACTGCAGCGGCGACAGTGGAAAGAAGGAGGAGGTGGAATACTTATATGCTCTTTTTCCAGCAAACGGTTATCCAAAGTCCTTCATCCGCAAATGCCTAAGTAAACCTCAGTTTGAGCGGTCGTGTGAAGAAAAGACAAAGTTTTGACTCGCAATCCCCTATGTGAGGAACGCTTCAGAGTCGACTGCAAGAATCCTAAAACCTTTTGGGATTGGCGTGGCTCATAAACCAGAATGCATTATCAGACAGCAAGTCATGAAGCCCAAAGACCCGCTACCAGTAACAGAACAATCAGCAGTGGTCTACAGCATACCATGCCAAGATTGTGATGCAAAGTATTTTGGTGAAACGGGGAAGCACCTGGGCACAAGGTTGCATGAACACCAACTCGCAATCAACCGCAAGGACAAGTTATCTTTGGTTTATGGTCATGCTTAACAGCTAAACCACGATTTCACCTTTGAGAAAACGAGGGTGATTGGCCGAACCAATGAGAAGATGGCCAGACTGGTGCTCGAGAGTTGGTCCTTGACTTGCACACTCAACACTTACATCCCGCCTACCAGGCGCTTCGTAGAATGTTCGGATCAGTTCGGCCAGGGCCAATAAGGCAAATGAGCACGCGGAACCGAGAGCCCACGCTCACGGAAAAGAGAGATGGCGGCCGAAGGTTACATGACCAAAGTCGAACACTGCCTCACTAATGCGCCCGCAAAATGGAGAACAACTCACGAGAGCAGCAGCGACTGATCAGACGTGGGGGGGGGGCACCAGGCCCGCTGCCTTGCCTACACCAAAGGGGACAGCGGTCACGAGAGTCCGCCGGCGAACGGGCAGGTCAAAGTTCATGCGTCCACAATGGGCATAATACTAGGTATGCAGCAAGACTGACTAAAGCAAGACCACCAGGTGCAGCGAGCACTATACTCTGATGATGGAAGTGAGAAGGCTTTAGAAACGTCAGTACAAATACAATTTGGTCCAGAAACTCGCCCCTTCTTCTTCTTCTTCTTCTTCTTCGTCTTCTTCGGGAGATGATGAACGTGATAAGATATCGGTACCTCGAATCTTTACGCATATTAACTTATGCTATGGGCGCACAGTTCTCCACTCGGCACGCAGACGGGAGGCTTTTGTGAGGCGTTAAAATTCCTGCACCGGTGCCTTGACGAGAACGTCTTACCGAAATGCCTCACATATAGACCACCGGTGAACGCTGACCTATTTCAGCGGACAATGGCAGATTTCAAGAAGCGAATTATCAGGGTGCTAATACGAGATTGTCACGTCCCTGCCGTATGATTGAACAACATGCTGCGACTTGCCAGTCAATATTTACGACGCACGAACTGGAAACCGTCAACACGGCAATCCTAGACAGTGCACGTCGTCACTGCAAATCACGTGATGACCAGCTATCTGGGAAATTTAAGAAAATCAGTCCCAAAGCAACCCTCCTCCGATGGTGTCCTGGTTCACAACTTGTCTTCCCATCGGCTCACTCAGCAACAACTAGCGGTTCTATCCTTTGACGCAAAATTCAACACGAGAGATGCTCGACCAGAAGACTTAATCGCATCCTTCGTGTCAGCGCTCCCGAAGTTCAGTGAGGATTGCAAAAACGCCATGCAGCAACAAGTGGAAAATCTGCTCCTCCAGCACAAACGTCAGACAATGATTTCAAAGGCAGACGAACGAGAAATTCTGAAAATACGAAAAATAGAGGAAATCGTAACCCTACCCGCAGACAAAGGGCGCTCGACTGTCGTCATGGATAAGTATGAGTATGGAGCAAAACTGAGTAACCCCTTGATGGACTAGGAAGTTTATGTGCCAGCGACTCCCAGTGACTCCAAAAAGCTCGTGAACAGCGTAAACAAGACGGTCGACAAGCTAAGGAAGGCCGGAGCTCTCACGCGAAGAGAAGCACTGGCCACAAAAACCACTGATGGCACGCTTCTACGGCCTGCCACAGGTTCACAAGCCAGGAGTGCCTCTACGTCCCATCGTCTCCTTGCGTGGCATCCCAACCTTTGGGTTGTCAAAAGGGTTGTACCAACGACGTTGTTTCCTAACCAATGATTCTAAGTGGAAAGTGAAGTCAGTTAATGAGTTCTTAACATGCAGGCAACATCTTGAAGTAGAGGCATACGAGGTGATGATGTCATGTACGTGATATCGCTATGTACTTTTTTAACATCCACATTGGCTATCAATACTATCGACGACTTTCTCCGGGAAAAATATGACAAAACCGACCAAAATCTCAAACGGGCGCAGTGTAATAAGACATTCTTCACATTCAAAGGCCATGTCTACGAGCAAAAGAAGGGGACGCCAATGGGCTCATCTCTGTCTGGACTAATTGCAGAAGCAGTTTTGCAGAGGCTTGAGCAGCTGGTCTTCAGATCGTACCTCCCGAAGTTCTGGGCCAGATACGACGACTACACGTTCGTCATAACCAAAAGGAATCACTTGCAGGCTTTCAGGGCATTGTTGAATTCAATCTTTCCCGACATCCAATTTACCATGGTACGCGCCTCAAAGTATATATAGTTGGTAACATACGGGATTAGTAAGGCTCTCGAATTGACGTGGAGGAGGGACCGGGTTGGGGCGGAGATCCTCAGTGATCATGCTGCTTGATGAGGAGGGCGATGTTTCACCCTTGGTGATCAGCCTTTGCTTGTACACCGGGCCCGTGGTGGATGGGGGTGGGCAAGTGATGGTTGTTGTCAATCTGGTTTGGGGGCCGGCGTTCGCACGTTGACAGGAATCGTCAGTATCCCCATCGACTGAAGCTGCTTCCCCAGGCTGCTAATCGTGGTCGCGATCGCACCTGCCGGATATGTGATTGAGCTGGCCGAAGCCATAACTGTTCCTTCTTCGGGTCTGGGTTGTGTTGCGATTGCGTGCGTGTCCGCCATGGGGGGTGTAGGGGTAGCATTTGTCTCGTACAGGTGGTGAATGCTCCTGTGGCCGCCTTTAACTGGTACCCAACTCTCACCTGTGGATCCTCGAAGTTGGGTTCTTCCCAGCGGCTACACCCCGGGCAACCGTCACGACTGGCGGGCTAAACCAGGTGAGGGTCTCCGGTGTTGTGTGTGCCTCCACACCCGGTATGTCTGACTCCCGAACATCCCACCTCTCCCCCGTCTCCAAAAGTCCTACGGTGGGGGCGACAGCAACCCCGTAGGCGGCCCAGGCTAAGTCGGGTCATTCTTCAACTAAAAAAAATTCATGACCCATAGTGGAGTTCGGCAGCTGTCTGGGATGTCCAAGCAGCCTTATTTAGGGACAGCACTGCTTGCCTCCTCGCGGAGGAAGGGGCTAGAAAAGGTGCTTTAAAAAATTGCTGGTTATCACGTCTTCTGCAGCCGGCCGCGGCTCGCTGATCGCAGGATACGCGGCCGTAAAACTCAAACAAACAACAATACCCCATGTCCCAACCTCCCTTGCCATACCCTCCAGGCTGCTCGGGTGTGTCCACTCACACTAGCAGCCTGGAATGTTCGTTCCCTTTTAGACAATTCTAGGAGCAACCGGCCGGAACGGACGACGGCGATAGTCGCTCGGGAACTGGCGCGCTACAAGGTGGACATTGCTGCTCTCAGCGAGACCAGATTCTCTGAGCAGGGTCAGCTGGAGGAGGTGGGCGCCGGCTACACCTTCTTCTGGAGAGGCCGACCGAAGGCAGAGCGACACGACGCTGGTGTTGCCTTTGCCATCCGGAACGACATCGTGGGACGTCTGCCCTGTCTGCCGCAGGGTATCAATGATCAACTGATGAGCCTCCGCCTGCCTCTTCGGGGAGACCAGTTCGCCACCATCATCAGCGCCTACGCTCCCCCAATGACGAGCCCTGATGCGGCGAAGGACAAATTCTACGAGGACCTGCACGCCCTGCAGGCGACTGTGTCGAAGGTGGACAAGTTTAATGTCCTTGGTGACTTCAACGCCCGCGTCGGGACGGACCACGCTGTCTGGCAGGGAGTGCTGGGTCCCCACGGTCACGGTAGCTGTAACGATAACGGCTTCCTTCTTCTGCGAACGTGTGCGGAACACCGTCTCCTACACCTACTTCCTCCTTCCGACGCGGGAGAAGGTCACGTGGATGCACCCTCGGTCGCAGCGCTGGCATCTGCTGGACTTTTTTCTCGTCCGGAGGCGAGATCGACAGGACGTGCTGGTAACCAAGGTGATCCGCGATGCCGATGGTTGGACAGATCACCACCTCGTAATCTCCCAGATGAGGCTCCGACTGCAACCCCGACGAAGGTCCCAAGGTAAGCGACCACCAGGTAAGTTAAATACTTTTTTTATTAAATTTGCCTGCTCACTGTTTTGATTTCAGCAACCGAATAACTGAGAAACTGTAGGACCTTCATGCTCCAGCTGATAATGCTACCGTGGAGACACGATGGTGTCAACTGCGAAATGTCATCCAGTCCACCGCCCTCGAAGTCCTCGGACGCGCACGCCGTCAACACCAGGACTGGTTTGACGACAATGACGCCGACATCAGCAACTTACTTGCGGAGAAGAATGAACTACACAAAGCCTACATGGACCTTCAGACTGACGCCACCAAAGCAGCCTTCTTCAGATGCCGGCGCATTGTACAGCAACGGCTGCGAGAGATGCGGGATGCCTGGATGATCCGAAAGGCTGAGGAAATCTAGGGGTATGTGTACCGCAATGAAATGAAAAACTTCTTCAAAGCCATCAAGGCAATGCACGGTCCGTGTATCAAGGGGACCGCACCACTGCTAAGCTCTTTCGGCACAACACTTCTGACAGAGAAATCGCAAATTCTGAAGCGCTGGGCCGAGCACTTCAGAAGTGTCCTTAATTACTCATCAGCCATCTCCGATGCTGCCATTGACCGGCTCCCTCAAGCGGACATGAACAATGACCTGGATCTGCCGCCTTCCCTACCAGAAACCATCCGGGCCGTGCAGCAGATTTCCAGCGGTAAAACACCGGGATCCGACGCAATCCCACCGGAAGTCTACTCGCACTGTGGGCCCCGGCTGATGGCAGAACTCAAATACTCTTCCAGGAGATGTGGCGCCAAGGACAAGTTCCTCAGGTTTTCAAAGACGTGACCATTGTCCATCTCTACAAACGGAAGGGGAACCGGCAACTCTGTGATAATCACAGAGGCATCTCGTTGCTCAAAATCGCCGGGAAGATCTTCGCCCGTATCCTTCTCAATCGTCTGAATGGTCACCTAGAGCAGGACTTGCTCCCGGAAAGCCAATGTGGCTTCCGCCGACACCGCGGAGCAACCGATATGATCTTTGCCACCCACCAACTACAAGAGAAGTGCCAGGAGATGCGAACTCACCTATACACTACCTTCGTGGATCTAACGAAAGCCTTTGATACGGTTAATCATGATGGACTTTGGAAATTCATGCAGAAATTTGGTTGTCCTGAGCGGTTCACGCACATGGTGAGTCAGCTTCATGATGGGATGACGGCGCGTGTCACGGACAACGGAACGGTATCCGAAGCATTCGCAGTGACCAACGGAGTGAAGCAGGGCTGCGTACTGGCCCCCACCCTCTTCAGTCTCATGTTCTCGGCTATACTGATGGACGCCTACCGTGATGAGCAGCCTGGTATCCGCATCGCCTACAGAACTGACGGGCACCTTCTCAACAGTCGGCGTATGCAGGCTCCAACGCGCGTGTCTACGAATACAGTCCATGACTTGCTCTTCGCGGACGACTGCGCCCTTAACACCGTGACGGAGGAGGACATGCAAAGGAGCATGGACTTCTTCGCCGAAGGCTGCGCCGATTTTGGATTAACAATCGGTACAGCCAAAACGGTTGTCATGTACCAGCCGCCACCCAGCGCGAAATACAATGCTCCTCGAATCAATGTCAAAGGTGCTCAACGTGGAAACCTTCGCTTATCTAGGAAGCACGATGTCGCGCAACACGAGAATCGATGACGAGGTTGCCAAACGGATCTCCAAAGCTAGTCAGACCTTTGGCTGGCTGCAGGTCACCGTGTGGAATCGCCACGGTATTCACCTGAACACCAAACTGAAGATGTACAAGGCCGTCCTCTTGACGACAATCCTTTACGGAGCGGAAACCTGGATCGTATTCCTGAACCAAACCAGGAAGCTGAATCACTTTCATCTCAGCTGCCTCCGCAGAATACTGAAGCTGAGATGGCAAGACAGGATCCCGGACACGGAAGTCCTGGAGCGGACCGAAATCCTCAGCATCCATGCCATGCTGATGCAAATGCAACTGCGATGGAGTGGCCACCTGGTAAGAATGGACGACGAGCGACTACCCAAACGATTTTTCTACGGAGATGTCACTACGGGTGCTCGCCGACAGGAGGTCAAAAACGACGCTACAAGGACACTTTGAAGAAATCGCTGAAGCAACTGCAAATAAACTCGGCGACCTGGGAGGACCTTGCCCAGGATAGACAGGCACGGAGAAGATCAGTGAGGACTGGATCAGCAATCTATGAGGCTCACCGGATTGCCGCCGCCAAGGCCAAAAGAGCGTCACAAAAGTCACCAGCGCCCCGGACCAACACCGCCAATGCCCAGGCCCTGCCAACATGCCCATGCTGTCAACGCATCTTCCGCGCGCGAATCGGCCTGGTTGGACATCTTCGGACGCAATGCACCAACAATCCGACAATTCCAATTTCTACGTCAAATTCTGTTAACCCTCCTTCTGACTCCCCCACCCTCACTCCTGGCATCAATTCCATTACTCCCATCATCATAGAGACCACATCCATCTACTCATCGCCTGCTACCCCCACCACCGCAACCACCACCGTCTTCGCCTTCACTTTCACTACCACCACCACCACCATCAGCGATGGGGAATCTCTCCTAAGCTGTACTCAATGCGACCGCACATTCACCTCACGCATCGGCTTGGTCGGTCACTTGCGAATACATCGTACAGACACCAGTGAGCCAGTGCCTGGAGCACCATCACATATCAGAGATCGTAGCCTCCACTGCCATAACTGTCCCCGCGCATTCACACATCGCATGGGCCTATTCGGTCACATGCGCATCCATGACAGCGGAATTCACCACAATGCCGACAACACCGATACACCATGCACACCCTCCGCTCCTGCCATTCTTAGTGCCCCTGCCACCCCCACTACCATAAATGACATCCCCCAAGCCTCTACCGATTTCTCCTGCCCATACTGCGCCCGCAACTTCAACTCACGCGTCGGCCTGGTCGGTCACCTGCGAATCCATCGCACGGAGGCTGGTGAACCAGTGCCTGGGGCTCCGACATACAGTCGACGCGCCCGCCTTCACTGCCCTCACTGCTCTCGCACATTTACACACCGCATGGGCCTATAAGGACACATGCGCCTCCACGACAACCTCCGGTAAACCACCGTAGGCTTAGCTACATCAGTGCACACTATCTACAACAATACATCGAAAACACCCTCACAATCACCATTTACAAGAGTATATCACGGTTTCCTAGAAACCGTGGCTGGAAAGACTGCCAATCTGACGCTTTTACCAGACCACGCCGTCGGCTCAGTGTATGTGCTGTGTGTGTCGAGTGGCTGACCAGTGGACTGGGAGTCAGACGGCGACGGCTGCTCCATATCCCCTGAGTTAGTGAATCCTGGTGTGTGCATTATGGGGGCCAGGTCGTGCTGTAGCCCGCGAAGACGGGTACACCGATCCGTCAGCCAATGCACCCACTCCCACATCAGGCAACTGACCGGCTCGAACAGTGTCTGATGGTGGGGGTTGGGGAGAGAGTGGGGTCGACAGCTCAGCACATGTTCCTCACTATAAACAATCTGACGCGCTTTAAACTATCACGGTGTGCTTAAAGCCGTGGCTTGGAAGGTTGCCAACTGACGGGATAACTCGGACCGCATGGTCAGCCCAATGTGTGTTTTGTGTGGAGTGGCTGACTGGCGGACTGAGAGTCAGGCGCCTTCTTAATGTGGCCTTTATGGCACTCCCACTCTGTGGGATCCGAGCCAGGTGTGTTGGTACGCCCAGAGGCGGCTTCGGCCGCGCCAGCCACCTGCGACCTCTATTATCTCCGGTCTTTATGCCTGTGTCATGAGACCGGGCTCAGGTGGGGGAGGAGTAGAGTGTGCGGTAACGTTAACCACCGCGGTTGGAAGTTTGCCAACTGACAATTACACTCAGACCTCGCAGTTAGTCCAATGTGTGTTGTGTGGAGTGGCTGACTTGTGGTCTGAGAGTCAGGCTGCGATGGCTCCTTCTTAACGTGACCTCTGGCTATCTCACACATGTGAGATGTGAGCCAATCAACCCCCTGTTGTGTGAAATCCTTGTGCTTGTGTTTTGGGGCCAGGTCGTGTACGTAGTACACGTAGACGAGGTCACCAGCAGCTGCGCCCACTTCCGCATCAGAAAACAGACCGGATCGGACAGCGGTTTGAATGTGGAGGTGGGGAAGAGATTGAGGTCGACAGCTCAGCGCATTTTCCTCACTATAAACAATCTGACGCGCTTAAAACTATTACGGTGCGCTTAAAGCCGTGGCTTGGAAGTTTGCCAACTGACGGGAAAACTTGGACTGCGTGATCAGTCCAATGTGTGTTTTGTGTGGAGTGGCTGACTGGCGGACTGAGAGTCAGGCTGCAATGGCTCCTTCTTAATGTGGCCTTTGTGGCACTCCCACTCCGTGGGATCCGAAACAGGTGTGGTGGTTCGCCCAGGGGCGGCTCCGGCTGCACCAGCCACCTGCATCCTCTCCCACCTCCGGTCTTCTTGACTCTGTCATGACACCGGGTTCAGATGGGGGAGGAGAGAGTGCGGTAGCTGCAGCACAAGACTACAATCACTTAAAACTAATTCACGCGCAAGTCACCGTCCCTGCACCACTCTTCCACGGAGCATACGGTGGACATTGTCGGACTACGACGGTCGAACTCTCGCGTCCGCTATGGACTCACCGATGTTCGGATACATGTTGGGCCCATGCTTACGTTGGCCCTTTTGTTCATTGAGCTGCGTCCGGAGGGCTTGGTAGGCTGTAGGAAGCGTCACACAACGATTGATGGAGATTGTTCCCGTGTGACAAGCCTCGATTGTTTCCCTTGCCACGCGGTCACTTCCCCGACCCAGAATTTTGGCATTCTGGAAGGCGAAAGTGTGTCCAGAGACTGCGCAGTGTTCCACCAACAAAGAAAATGGGTCCATTCTTCTTACTGCCCCCATGTGTTCTCCGACTCGGGTTTGTAGTCACATTTCGGGATAGCTATTTCGCCATAGAAAATGTTGGTGCACCACGTAGAGGACACGATTGACTGGAGGGGGATACCAGCCTTGTGCACTTTCGGTAATCTGTGGAATCTTGATGCGGCCACGTCTATTGGTTTAATGGCCAGTCGTACCGACTTAGTAATTTGTCTTGAGGCCATGGCGGAAACGCCCGCAAACGCAACACAACCCAGACCCGAAGAAACAATAGTTATCGCCTCGGCCAGCTCAACCACTTATCAGGCAGATGCGAAAACACAAGGAGGTGCGATTGCAACCAAGATTAACAGCCTGGGATGGCAGCTTCGGTCAATGGGGGCAATGACGACTACCGCCAACGTGCGAACACCGGCCCCCGACCAGATTGAGAACAAGCCATCACCTGCCCCGTCCACCACGTACCCGTTATCAGACAAAGGCTGATCACCAAGTGTGAAACATCGCCCTCCTCATCAAGCAGCATGATTACTGAGGATCTCCGACCCAACCCGGCCCCTCCACGCCAATTCGAAATCCTTAGTAATCCGGTATTACCCGGAATATTACCAGATTGAGAACAAGCCATCACCCGCCCTCCCCCAGTCCACCACGGACTCAGTGAACAGGCAAAGGATGATCGCCAAGAATGAAACACCACCATGCTCATCAAGCAGCATGATGACTGAGAATCTCCACCCCCAACCCGGCCCCTCCTCTACGCGAATTCAAAAACCTTAGTAATCCCGTATTAGCCGAAATGTTACCACCTATAAATACTGTGAGGTGCGGTACAATGCTTACCTCCGACGATGAAAACTTGTTTGATTTTGAAACGTCAGGACATTATAAATCTGGTTCCCGAGATCGCCTTTTCTTCTCATTTATGTCCGGGAACGCGCATCTTCGCTTCTATTTCCGATATTTTCGGGCACCAAGCGTTTGAATCAGCACGACTGTTGGGAAATATTTGCCCTTCATTTGTCTTCAACGTACGCGGAAATTAAATTCCTCCACAGATGCCTTGAAAATCACGTGCTTCCGAAAAGCTCCTCTTGCAAGCCACAGGTGAACACAAGTTTGGCAAAACTGTGGGCGATACAACATAGCAGACGAATTATTCAGTTGCTCCTCCAATACCTCCATCTTCGACTGCGCAAATACAACGGGGTTTTGAGCCAAGCGGTTACACAGTGCGCCGAACTAATCGGCGAGGACGGAGTCAGGCTGCTTCAGCAGGTGATTGTTAAACGGACCAGAGACCTACGAGCAACGAGAGATGCGGAGATGGTGCATAAGCTGCGAAATATAACCCATTCATCTCAAGAAGAAAACGAAGTTCTGGTGCACAATATGTCCTCCAAACAGTTGTCGCCTGCACAATTGAAAGTGCTGAGTCATGAAGCTTGCTTAAGCATCACAGACGCAAATCCGGTCAGTCTCGTGGACACTGTCGAGTCGATTCTCAGACAAACCGGGAATCCGTCGAAACAAAGCACATTTTTGTTGATGGCACAAAAACCACGCGCCATAATTTCCAGACTGGAACAGAGTGTTCTTAAGACACAGGGTTGATACCAGCATCGTGATTCAGCCAGTGGGCAAAGGACATTTCACAGTAGTGTTCAATAAGACCGACTACATCCAGAAATCCCCCACCTTACTGGAGGACCGACAGGCGTACCTGGCATGTGACGATGAACCGATGAAGAAACTTGTGACAGAAATCGACAAGACACTCGCACACATGTAAAATAACAAGGCAATTACTAAGTCGGTACGACTGGCCATTAAACCAATAGACGTGACCGCATCAAAGTTCTACGGACTACCGAAAATGCACAAGGCTGGTATCCCCCTCCGGTCTATCGTGTCCTTACGCGGTGCACCAACATTTTGTCTGGCGAAATAGCTATCCCGAAATGTGCCATCGCTCACCTCATACTCGACCACGACGGTCTGTTTAGCAACTGAATTCCTGGAGCAGCTCCAGGGAGTGCGAATTACTGCAGACGAGGTGATGGTGTCATTCAATGTCACCTCTCTCTCTTCACCTCGATTCCACAAGGCCTGGCAATCGAAATGATCAATGAACTGCTCGAGATCAAGTACAACGAGACGGACGAGACGGTGAAACGGAGACATCTCATCCAGGTCTTAAAATTCTGCCTGAAGACGTACTTCACTTTCGAAGGAACAACGTACGAATAGGTCAAGTGGATGCCAATGATATCGTCACTATCGGGCTTCATCGCAGAGGCAGTACTCCAAAAAGGAGAGACCCTGTTTTTAACAAACTACAAACCAAAGTTCTGGACTTTATATGTTGACGGCGTGAAATGAGGTGGAAGTCAACAACCAGGTGCCGCTCCTAGACGTTTTCGTCCTATAACGACGGTGAATAGGAAGGCCACCAGTGCCCGCTAAATCCTGAGCTACCATAGCAAACACCCGTTATGTCCCAAACGCAGTTGTGTTCGAACACTATACAAAAGGAATGAAACACACTGCAGTGAGCCAGCCGAAAGAAGAGCAGAACTGCGATACCTCCAACGCTCCTCATGGCCAACTGGTATCCCCGCAACTTCATCAAACGTAGCAGACAGTTCAGGCAAAGCCAAAGGCCAGCGACTGAACAGGCAATTATATGACGAGCGTTGCCATACATTGACAGTGTTTCGGAGGTGGTCTCCCGTGTCCTAAGACCGCTGGGGCTCGGCGTCACCCACCGGCCTGAGTCAACCATTTGCCATCTGGTTATGAGAACTAAGCCCCCCCCCTGCCAGGAGGTGAAACAACAAACGTCATCTACTGGGTTTAATGTAATTTCTGCGGTTAACTATATTAAAGAAACCGGGAAACGGCTACGAACCCGAGTCGGAGAACACATGAGGGCAGTAAGAAGAATGAACCCATTTTCTTTGGTGGCGGAACACTGCGCATACTCTGGACACACGTTCGCCTTCCAGAATGCCGAAATTCTGGGTCGGTGAAGTGACCGCGTAGAAATGGAAACAATCGAGGCCTGACTCACGGGAACAACCTCCCTCAATCGTTGTGTGACGCTTCCTGCGGCCTATCAAGCCCTCCGGACGCAGCTCAATGAACAAAAGGGCCAACGTGAACATGGACCTAACGTTCCTCCAAACCTCAGTGAGTCCATGGCGGACACGCACGCAATCGCAACACAACTCAGACCCGAAGAAGGAACAGTTATGGCCTCGGCCAGCTCAATCACATATCCGGCAGGTGCGATCGCGACCACGATTAACAGCCTGGGAAAGCAGCTTCCGTCGATGGGGGTACTGACGACTACTGTCAACGTGCGAACGCCGGCCCCCAAATCAGATTGAGAACAAGCTATCACACGCCCCCCCCCGTCCACCACGGGCCCGGTGTACAGGCAAAGGCTGATCATCAAGGGTGAAACACCGCCCTCCTCATCAAGAAGCATGATGCCTGAGGATCTCCAACCCCAACCCGGCCCCTCCTCCACGCCAATTCGAAAGCCTTAGTCATCCTGTATTAGCCTTAATGTTACCACCTATAAATACTGTGAGGTGCGGTACAATACTTACCTCCGACGATTAAATATTGTTTGATTTTGATACGTCAGGTCAATATAACCTCGATTTAGCGAGACGCTCCACCGAAGAACTACTTCTGGCCTGCCAAGGCTTTGCCCTAACTACTTTGTCCGTAAACAATTTTTTCCTTTTCCGGCTTATACTATGAACGACTTAACGCGGCTCTTGTGACTTTGCTTATATTCTTTTTCTGGCCGAGGCCGTAGTACAAAAGGTTGTTTTGATGGCGCTTACAACAATCAAACCCAAACTGTGGCTGGCCTTCGTTGATGACATCTTTGTCGTCGTCTAGAGAAAGTATTTAGACCTGCTCCACATAAATTTTAACTCAATATTTCCAGACATCGAATGTGCATTCGAAACTTCATGCCTCAGTTGATCGCAAAGAACCCTATTCTACGGTCATGTCACACTTTTGAGGGTAACCACCCAGTCTCTCACAAAAGGAGTTCTGTCTACAGTCTTCTAAACCGAGCTAAAACACACTGCTCTGGTGGAGAAAGGTATTTGGCAGAGATGAAATACCTCTTTAAATTATTCTCCAAAAATGGATACCCGCATAACTTTGTGCGTCACTGTATGAAGCGGTACAAATTCAAACAGATGAGTATTTCAAACAATATGGTGTTCAGGGAGCAAAACGAATGTCCTGCTGAAAAAAATGTATCTGAGCTTGTCGAAAGACCGCTGAGAAAACATCAGATGCAAGTACCACACCACCCCGCGTCTACCTCAAGTTCAGAGCTCATACACTCTAAGGACAGGTTTGGCTACCTTAATAAAAAAAGTATTATCTACAAAATCCCATATGCCAGGTTTGATGTCGTTCATTGTGGCCAAACCCGGAAATCCGTTTCAACCCACATAAACGAGCATCATTTAGCGGCCAGGAGACAAAACTATCTGTCCCAAGTGGCTATGCACACACGGGAAACTTAACATAAATTTGCGTCGGAAAAACTCGGATTTTTGTCAAATATCCAAGCAGAAAAGACCCTGACCTATGGGCTTGACGAAGCAAACAATCTCCGTGTGGGTACCACGAACAGACAACTACGAACTACCTGAGGCTTATTCTGCCTCCCTTCAACCAATCATAACCCGGACTCCAGTTGGTACTGGAAACACTACTATGTGCTAAAGTACGGTGCACATTCCAACATCATCTCTGCAAGGAAAACCGGTTGCATGACCGAGCACCAGAGCCGTGTGTTTATGATGCAGAAGATACTGCACTCGCAGTCCGCCTGGTTAACAGTCCGCCTGGTTAACCAGTCCGCCTGGTTAACACCAATCGAAATCAAGTCAGATCTCAATAAACGAAAATCTGCATTCAGATATAACCGTACCAGCTGACGCAGTCCGTCGTTTTAAGAGTTTTGAATAGTAATCGGAAGCCATAGCAATGTCCCACATCATTCTGGACAAAATTTCACAAGGATCGGGAAGGATTTCCGGGGTAGTGGTGCTCCCGGTAGAAAAAAGGCACCACTATTCCTCGGTACCCTGCAGGTGCTCATGCATTATCCACCTTCACGATGCTTTGAAAATGGCATCGCACAACTTTGCACGTCAAATGCAGCCAATTGGTATTTTGGCACAGTTGGTCAGACTATGGAAGTGGTTCTTGGATCTTCGGTATTTGGTTTCAGTCTATGTACTGATCTGCTGCCACAGATCGTCGTGCATAGAGAGGTACCGTTCATCGAGACCGGCTAGATAAATTATAACCACAACCGTACCAAGTAATACGGTAGAAAAAAGCGCCCCAACGTCTAGATTTCATTCTAACGCCTAAGGTGTAATTCGCGCGCTAAGAAGGCATGCAGAGAGAGAGAGAGTGTGTGTGTGTGAGAGAGAGAGAGCGGTAGACTGACAGCCAACTGATCGATTTTACGCCTGTCGAATGACGCAACTATGAATAGTCCCGCTAGCCAATTGAAATTTGAATGAATTTTGAATGAATGAATGAGTTTTGAATGCATTTTGATAGTTTACGGTAGGTCAGCATCTGGTCGAATCGCTGCTGCCTGTTGCATGTCAGAAGCATTTTGAGAAAACGTGGAGTGTGATACGGTCCTTCTGTTCGTGAAGGGTTACTTTTATACATTACCCGGGCCTGGCCTACCTTGCTGTTTTGCTACTGCCTTCTTCGGCAAGAAAGCCGATCCAATGCGCAGGAAAAAAAGGATCCGACCTCAGCGCACAACAAGCGGCACAGGCGAAGCTCAAAGCACCAACTCTTGGCTTGCGAATCCATGGGCCAGTAAAAGTGGGACGACGAGAGAGGGCGAAAGGAGAGGGGAGGGAGGGGAGGTAGGGAGGGAGGGAGAGAAATAGCAAGAAAACAACAGTTGGAGTCAATTACAGGGTCGTGGGTGGAATCTACTGTGAACGGGCCCTAAGTTCAGTAACGCCATGAGCCAGATGGGGCTTTCTAACAGTGGTTTGACGCCATGGCCTGAACCTAGCGCGTTGAAGAGGAAATCAATAAAAATCGAGTTTCGACAGTGCCTGGAAATTCAGACGGACGGAAGAATATTGCACTGTTACTCCGAGAACAATTTCAACAGCTGGATTATGCTGTCTATTTTCAACGTCTGCACTGCGCACAAACTAGAATCATCATTAATAAAACTTACCCCAGTTGTGGCTAGCGATTTTTCTGCCATCCTTTAATTCAGTGTTATAGGAGTGACGATGAATAACTTGCCTAGTGAGCCAGTGCATGCGTGGGATGTAGTCCCCCCTAAACGGGCCACGTGGTAGATGCGTTGGACCAACACGGGGGCCACATTAGGGCACGGTAGGCGTTATTCGGGTTGCGCTCCCATAACAAATGCCGAACATGGGAGGTGTGGTGGCACGCCTAGGGGCGGCCAGGACTTAGGGAACCCAGCCGCGCCAGCCACCTGCGTCCTCTCCCGCCTCTGGTCTTCTTGACTCTGTCTTGACACCGGGCTCAGGTGGTGGAGGAGGAGAGAGTGCGGTAGATGCAGCGCAAGTCTACTATCACTTTAAAATAAATCACGCGTAAGTCACCGTCCCTGCTCCACTTTCCCATGGAGCATACGGTGGACATCGTCGGACTACGACGTTCGAACTGTCGGGATGGTGCATATCACAGCTCAAATTTCGCATTTTATCTTTGCATTGACAATGCACAGCAGACCCAGAAAAGGCATTTGCTCTGATAAAACTCAGTTTCTGGCGGAAGTTGCTGATTAACATATCACAGGAAAAACGTAAAGATGCTTCCATTAAAAGCCCCACCAAAAAAAATTCACTAGGTGGTCTGGCCAAAAGTTTAAAAATGCAAGCTTGAAAGGCACCTACATTTTTTATGGCTACAAATAACCACATAAAACGCATTAAAATGCTATTTATTCAATGTAAATCAGTATAAATCTTAAGAAAAAATTGGTTTGGTGAGGATATATGTGTACTCCGTGAGATTTCTTATGACAAAGTGCCTTTTTAATGCATTAAAACAGCCTTGTCCCTGTATTTTCTGGCATTGAACCTCCAGTTTTCCCAGCTGCCTTTTTAAATTTTCGGGGAAATTAATGACCAAAATTCGAATGATATCTTCGGAAAAATCCTGGCAGGTTCGGTCGGAAGGTTGACAAAAATATTTGATCTTAAATCGGGCAGCTACTGCGGAGTAACCGCGGGAGTAACCAAAGAATTTACTCCAGGTTTGCGCATTACTTTCCTCGCAACTTAAACGAGGCACCCTTGCACTGTCTACAAGATAAGGAAAGGGATAAGTTCTAAATTCTGATAATCTCTCACAAGGATTTTAAATTTCTGTTATGTTTCACCACTGTCCTTTGTCGAACAGAATACAGTCTTTGTTCATTCAGGGTGGCGGTATTCTTGGATTGGTCGAAAAATTGCCTCAACTACGCGTACAGAAAGCTGTTCGTCGAAGTCACCAAAAGACCTGATTGCGCCTAGGACCTTAATGCATCACTTGACGACATAGCACGGTTAGACGATGGTTTGCCAAAGGAAACTCCCCAGACAGAGGTATGCTTTAATTCTTCCGATGCGTGAAAAATGTTCCGGATTACTAGCTCCGTGGCAAATTAGTTGACATTTGCAGAAAGCAGACCATCAGAGTCATTGCTTTCATCACCCTCGGAAGTATGTTATTTTTAAGTTGGAGCACAACTTCCGGTTTTGTAGCTGCCCGCAACAATTTGTGATTATTGGCAGACTTTCACCCATTGATTAACACACATCTTGAGAAAATGTCAACCTTTCCGTAAATATAAGCAGGTTGGTGAGCCGGTTCGTTAGCCACGAAAACGACGTTAATACGTGCGAAAAATTTCTTCGACTTGGAACGGAGGGGGGGGGGCTTACTGACTTCCATATTCACCATTTAGCAAATATTAGCAAGATTCACGGGTCTGTAGCCGCTTGGCGTGGTCCTTTGGCCACCTCATTACATGTGCCTCATACTGATCTGTTTATAATCCTTGAGAATACGCCCTGGCTTCCGTTCAAGTTTCAAAAATCACGGGAAAGGAAAAGCGAGTTGGTCGGAGCACGAATTTGCAGCATTGTGGTCCCAATATTTTAATTCCTGTAGTAGTTGTGGCGACAGAGGTATTTAACAGTCCCTAAAAACGTGTCCCTGAGATAGATGGTACTAAAGAAACAAAGGAGGCTGTTTGATCCAGATCACCCACAAACACTTTCTCCGACCATTTTCCGGACACGGAACGGAGACTTTGTTTCTTCTGGCCTTTTTAACACAACCAGTCAACTTTGACACAAAGGCCCTATGTTTCTTTTCATGCGTTTTTCTCTCTCTCTCTCTCTCTCTCTCTCTCTCTCTCTCTCTCTCTCTCTCTCTCTCTCTCTCTCTCTCTCTCTCTCTCTCTCTCTCTCTCTCTCTCTCTCTCTCTCTCTCTCTCTCTCTCTCTCTCTCTCTCTCTCTCTCTCTCTCTCTCTCTCTCTCTCTCTCTCTCTCTCTCTCTCTCTGTTTCGCTCTCAAAAGCGGGGATGCGTTTGGATCATTGCGAAGTGGCCTATCTTTTGCAAAGTTCCCTTTTCCTTTTAGATATTTCCTTTATCTCAGTTAGCAGCCACTGCAGTCGGGTAAGGCGCAACCTGTTTCCGTGTGGACAAAAGTTCACTATTTCATGCTGAACAGAGTTTCCAGAGAGCAATAAATGCCTTGTTAGGTAGGAGCTCTGTGCAGTATGCAGCTGTCCTGTCCTGTCTTTCTTCAGGTAGCGAAATTCCAGAGGGAGAAAATGGAAACCATACTCAAGCCATCAGCGCGTTCATGATACGCTCAAGAGTAAAAATCACGAACATGACTTTTGCTCACGTCCATGATAAAAAAACCTGTATTTAACTTAATGTGTCGTCAGTAATGCTGTAAGTAAGGTTTGTTTAAAGGAATTCTTTGATTGCGCACAGTAAAACAGCTCCCATCCGGTGTCTAGTGCGTTTAAATTCTCAAATAACGTTATTGTTTGTTCTGAAAAAATTTTTGTTGGCTTGGAGATAATGCGTGGTTTGCAGCCTTCGACTGCTTTGAACGTCCGAGTTCCAGGTAGGTCTGCATTGATGTGAGATACACTCAAGTAGCAGCTAAATTTTTCATTCTTGACGCGATTCCCCTCCACCTTTCTTCCGCTCTCACCCATTTCGGCTCACCCGAATATGCTCAAGACTATTTATTTTGACCTCGGAATCCTTCATGATCTCGATTAACCTAATTTAAGTTAGATCTGTAAAGGTAGGTTTGCAATGGACTACAGTCAGATCAATTTCATGCAATTTGTTTAATAGACTCTGTACAATTTTTTACAAAATTATTGCAGTCTTTCTTTTTCTCGGTACCCGTAAATATTTTGTTCGTATTTGCGTTTGACAGGGTAGACTAGAAATGATTCAATAGCGAAGGTACTGATTTTTTCTGCCAGTTGCACAGAGCGTTTATTTTTGTAACAGGATCTTTCAATAACTCCGTACGCCTTTCTCCCTGACTTTTCGCTCTCAGTTTCCTCTTTTACCCCCGATCGGTATGAGGTTAGTTCGGTGAAAGAGTTTGGTCATTATATTTATACCTAGTTCCTTGGTTACATGTCACCTATAGTAGATGGGCTATCTCATGAAACATTAACCAAAATTACGAAACGTGTTTTAGTTTAGAAAAGATTGCTCAAGAAGGGTTTTAATATTAATTATCAGGAGTTTCTTCCCGAATGCCCGAAAAAGATTTCCTCTGTAATAAATGGCTACTTATGCAATATACATTTATCCCATTGAGTTTTATGTCCTTATAACTGCACATATATATGATAGAAAACATGCACATAAATATTATTTCCTGTATTCATCTGGTAGTAAAGTAAACCTTATTCCAAAGTTGTACTTAAAGGATGGCTTTCTATCAATTTAAAAAAAAATTTGTAAATTTTTGTAAATTTTCTTGGCCGATAAAATATCCGTTCATAAAGCACCGTATCCATTCCATTATTCGCGCATTTTGTAAAGCATACAACAAGGTTCACATTCTTTGCAACATTTTGTGAGCCCTATATGATGCCTTCTTTAAAGCCTGCAGAAATATATAATATTCCTTAAACAGAAAATATGCAGCGTGTATTTTCGAAAACCCAAACAGGATTGAACGGGCAGGTCAGATTTAAGATAATTTCGGGATTTAAAAAAATTTAAAAAACGAAAAATACCTTTTTTGAGTAAAAAATTTGAAGAAGAGGTAATCTACTATAATATGAGTACAAGGAAAAATACTTTGTGTATTCTTTCTAAAAGGTATTTTTGAATATTTATGGTTCTCGAAACTAAATGGGAACAATTTCATGCTACTTAAGTAGGGAGTTCTTACAGGATAAAGTGTTTGCATGTGGCCGGAAAGAAGCTAGTTCACAATCCAGCATCATAAAGTGACTGAAATATATAGGATTATGCTGCATGATAGTTAATAAAACAAAACTTCTTAAGCAAACATTTATAACCATAAACGCATTTCATCACTTTGGTTAACATTTCATGAGGTAGCTCATCATCCGTACATTTTCCCAATCAAAGAACCTTCATCGAATCCCTGGGTGTCATTCAGTAAGGTACAGAATAGTCGGCAATCATTATTGAGCTTTTTTGAGCTTTACAGGGAGATGCAAGGACTGCATATATACACGAGGCAGCTGGTCATGGTTTAAAAAACCATTAGCTATATCTTGCCATCATTTTATCGCCGGCATTTGTAAGCGCTGATTTTGAGGCATTGTGTATGCGAAACGAAGGTTGGGTTCTTCACGCCGGAGCGTTTCCATGAGTCTGAAGGCAAGTAGCAGCAAATCAAACAACCATTAAAATATTGGTCATTCTTATGTCCAACAGTCTTGTACCTTCCGTTTGCTGGCACACCTACACCTAGTACTCGGATTTGACCTGCACTCACACTGACCTGCTGGTTTCACCGTCCTAAAACGCAGGTGGATTCTTACGGCGGAGCTTTCTAGACCATCGGGCAGTCGTAATTTGCGGGTTTATTCATGCATGGGTAGCGCCTGCTGACTTCAGGCATGGACGCGCTTGTCCATGTTGACTGCATCAGTAGAGTGGTATAGTGACTGTATGCTCATTCTCGTCACCTTTCGTCTGATAGGATACCCCTCTAGATCTTTTTTTTTAAATTGCGCATCTATCGGTTGCAGATACAACCAGAATTAATGATGTTTACCCACTCTAAATCTCCATGCCGTTCACTGCTAAAGAGATCAAATTCATGTATTCTGATTGTGAGGTGTCTCGCTTAAGCACAAATTTTAATAATTTATTTGACCCAACTGTTAAAAACTGGGTGGCCTCGGTGGGATTCAAACCCACGAAAGCCAGGGAAAGGCTTTAGTACAGCCAACGCTCTAGCAAACTGAGCTATGAGCCCCCACCCGGAGCCGTGAGTCTAATCATACTTGGTTCAAGTTACCTACCCAACCTACGGTAACTTATGAAATCCACCAACCCTCGTATAATAAAGCTTCTGTCCCAGCAGGATTGTCTAAGCAACCAATCTAGGATCCACCAGAAGACCACCAGGAGCAATTAAGTAACTAGGAGTAGAGGTTTACCAGATTTAAATCAGTAATTTGACTCAATTGTGAAAAACTCGGTGGCCTCGGCGTGATTTGAACCCACTTGATTAAAGGCATGGCTCTCACCAGCACCTCGTAGCTCAGGTAGCTGGAGCGTTGACTGTACTAAAGCCTCCCCTTTGCTGTCGTGGGTTCGAATCCCACCGAGGGCGCCGAGTTTTTCACAATTCAAACCTGAGGAGACGCCCGAGGACGGTGGCGACACAGGGCACACGGTGAAATGCAGGTCCGATTCAGTTCCACGGCCAGCGATGAGGCGAAATGCGTCCTATACTCAAAATTGGGCACGGGACTCATTACCTCCTCCAGTGGGCGTCTTTTCTTCTTTCGCAAACTACATATATTTAAATAAATCATTACTCCAAGGAAGGCGTGGACCACTTTAGAGTGAAAAGTAACTGAAAGAAAACACTCATAGTATTTTAACTTCGTGCAGTTTATCCGCCGTCGTCTGGATACGATTACAAATTGTATGATCTGGTCGTTTATAACCTACTGTCCCCATGTATGCTCACGAGAACTAGAGAAATATGAAGGTTATAATTATAAAATTGCTGGATTATATGCTTACTGTTTGTCCACAGGCTGCGCTCATGAGTGCCGCAACCCAGCAGATCCTTTTTTCAAAAATAAGCCAAATTTAGTCGTTGGTCTATGGACGGCAAAGAAAAAGGAGACTGAAATAGCCATTACTGGCTTATTAGTCGTCGTCAGCCAGTCATGCCCAACCCCAGGTGTTGCAACACCCGAGAATCGGACCCACGAGTTCTTAATCGCTCTAACCATTAAATCGATTGAAATGCCTGTGCGAAAAGGGATTTGAGAAAAATGATGTGAGATCAAAAACGTAGTGCGTACAGTTCAGTCAGAAAATGGGATATGATTTCGCGTTCGCTATCGAAAAATGCTAGTCTATGAATTCACATAAATTGGCTATTACACTTGCGCGATAACTTATACGCTCTACAGCACACATGACTGACCAATCAATGTTCGAGATCACGTGATGAATACAGCGAAAACGAAACTAACGGCCTGGTCACGGGGTGGATTGGAGCGCAAATACAGAGTAGTCAGGCCTTCAGCCGAAAGGCATATGGTCTGTAGGCAGTAGTTAGGGGTAAAACAACTTGCAAACTTCTTCTAAAGTCTGTCAGAGATCGCGAGACTGGTATGACGGAAACAGCTCACGATTTAAACGATCCAGTCACGCATTTGTTGCACTATAAAATTTGGTGGCGTGATGAACCGTCAGAGTGACAGAATGGTAATAATGGAACTTTCCTTGTTTTGAAATCTACCGGTTACAAAAACGAAATGCCTTGGTAGTAGGGAGGCGAGAAAACTGTTAAGAAATGCCTATGATGGTTTAAGCAGGTTTGTACTTATATGCAGAGGGTACACCGGCAGATCGGTAGAGGTTGGTTAAGCCATTATTTCAAGAGCTACGTGGCTGCTCCAGTTATGCAGAATTTCAATGGAGGATCATAACTAAGGACCTGTCCCAGCATTTCAAGTGCGGAGATGTCCTCTAGGTAGAATGGGACGAGTGACCCCGTAAACGATCGGTGAGACAACCATATACAATATGTTCTCTAGGCTTCATTGAGCAATGTTAAAACCGGGGCTCATAACTACCTAAGGTATATATGTATCAGACAAAAATGGAGGTCAGATAGGCAGCACAGAGTAGGGATGGCTCAATAATTATTTCCGTTGCTGGAAAGGGTGTGCAGCACAGGGGACTCCATCCCCAGGGAATATCAACACATTACACACTACATTTATGCTCGGGGTTTTCAATATATCCCGATGTGCTAAGAGTCGTGACTTGAAAGACTGCCAAATACCGGGATAACTCGGTCCTTTTTCAGGACTGACAGTCAGGCTGCAGTGGATCCTTCTCACTATAGTTTTTCTCCTCGCTTTGCGGCCGGAGGTGCTCTTGCAGACGCCTGAGCAGGGAAGCCAGACGGAAGTTGACATTCCAGCCTGTATTAACTCATGCCATTGGATTTACTGGTTGCTGCGTAAGTACTCGTTATGAGTTGCGGACGGGGGAAGTCCCAAGACCCACCAGGATGCGGTGGAACCTTGTGAGACCGGGACTTACAGTGAGCAGCTTTTCTATATTTAAAAATCATTTTAGTACAAATTACACATATGGATGATATACCGGTCCTGGTGTTTGAATGGGAGATAAGGTTTGCGCTGGCGAAGCCATTCTGCGGAAGAATCAGTGCATTGCTTAGTGTAAAATACCAGATGCCTTAACCTATCCTGACGGGCTTTTTCGATCGGGGTTCGGAAGATTGCTAAAACGATCCAGGCACCATGCCGATTTTCAGGACTGAGAACCAGAATGCAATAGCCCTCTTAGTATGACCGTAGTGTAATTTTTTAGAGATCTCAGTCTTTCTTCTAAGAGAAGACTGTTCTATGAAAACCCTACGTTTCTGGGGATAGCGTAAGTAAACCGAGACTGAAGCTGCAGGTATGGATGACTGCCCAGGGTTACCGTTCGCGCCGGAGTTTGAACTGCTCTCATCGATCGCGTTAATTGTCAGAAAATCAAGTCACGAATCCTTCCCCATTTACCTTCTTCCTCCGACTAGCTATTCGCCGATGGTGAACATGAAGGCGTAACCTGGGACATGCTACCACCAACGCAAACCTAGCTGACCCAAACTACTTACAGATCATTATCCTAAATCTGGAAATTGTGTCAATGCTGAGTACGTAATGCTCGTACCCATTGACTGGTCCTGCAGCCGTCTCAATTGAAGTGACCAGAAATTTACGATCAGTCCAGCGGTTAGGTTTTAACGAATGTGCCCTTCCACGCTTGATTTTGGCTCCGAAGAAGCTATCGCTACCACCGGCAGCTCATTCTGACAACAAGGGTAGGCACTTAACAGAGGCCTTCCACGCCATTGTTCCGATTTCGCTTCATTCCACTTTGGCACGATGCCTGTCAGTAACGTTCGTTTTTCAGACTGTGATTCATTTGTTTCTGTGGTAAGGCACGTATTTAGTTTGTTTCACGACTGTGGGCGTCAGAACCATCGCGCGAAAAGTGCGACTCGCAGTAAACTGAACTGCGTGTTTTATGATCAAAACAACCTTCGCTCAAAGGCGGCGATTTAATCCCCAAGTCAAGTAAAAGTACAGAGGATCATCGCAGGCTCTAGATGTGGTGAAGGCTGTAAGAAGTGAATTAAAAAACACGCGAGTAGGACAGACCAGGATCCCACCGGATTTATTTTAGCCAATTTATTTTTTAAACTGGAATGCATTTCTTTACTCAGCATACTGCACGATGGTAAAATTCTAACTAGCTGTGTACTTTACTCATGGCTCTACGCAGGCCTGTCGCCAGAAGTTTGACCTCTCAGGCCATTTTAAGTTGAAACAACCCAAGCGACTAGCCGCCCAAGTGTGCAGCCAATCGCGTTTACAACGCAAGATGATTGAAATATTTTAGCCCTTCCGCGAATAAACCTGAACCAGTCCCACCAAGGACGACTGTCCTTTTAAAGGTTTTCCTCACGGCCTTGGTAGCATAACTGGACGCGTCGGGAAAAGACCGAAAAGGAAATGGCCGATTTTCCCACTTTTAATGAGATCACTTTCCAGAAACCAGGCCAGCTAGGCCTGAGTTTGAGCTTCAGACGAAACAGAAGCCAAAGGCGAGCAGAGATAAATGAGTTAACGCTCAACAAAGTTTTGGCTCAGGGAGGCTACCCAAGCGGCAAGTAATAATAATTGATTGATAATTGATCAGTCGAGTCCACCGCGCGTTTTCACTTATTATTGTACCAGCGAAGTTTTCATAGCATTTCATTGCCACCGAAGATCCTCTGTCAGTTGCATCAACTACAGGACAGAACAGAAAACATCTTATGCACCCACGTGACTAGACAGAGCCAAGTTCTCTTTGAAGTCTTATTTACGCAGTGCGGCTTGTGTGTTGACCGTTGATCATCATAAGTAATGCCCCAAATTCTGGACTCAGGCTAACTCTGATGCTAATTTGAGCGGAGGTAAGCATGCGTGATCTATTATTGGATATCTTCCGGTGACAAGTAATTTGGCCATCAGATTGATTGACGACGGAAAATGGCGGACTATGAAAAACGGTTTTCGGGCTTTATCTGATTTCTATTCATTCAAGAAATCCTAATGCTGACTATCATTTGGGGCCCGAAACACAAAACGAAAGCAGGTATGTGGTGTAACTTTGTCCACAGATGGATCTAGCAGACAGGTCATAAGTCCATCATCGAAACGAAGTGTATCACCACATCGCAACCCTACAGATAGAGTATTTATTCAATCAGGAATGTAGGGAGCACAGCATCATCGGCTTCGAAACGAAAGAGTTCCGTATGGATGGCAAGGCTCACGAACAGGCAACTATGTCGGAGCCGAAGGCGGCCGGATTATAATAACAGTGGGAGGGTGGAGGACAAGGATTGTAAGTAGATGTATCAGTCAATCATAAGACGGGACAAGCAACTGTGCATCAAGAAACACAAACATTGGCTCGCACAAGGCGCCAGCCGTCTAACAAGTGGGGGAATAAGTCTGAATCAAACTGGAAATTCATCAAGCACCTCGCCAACTCCCCTTTGTAAACGCTGGTTGCAGAGCGGGGATGACAGTGCTTCCGGGTGGATTTAAATATAGCACTGTTTTGGGAAATTTATTCCCTACTTCAACCAATCACAATCCTCATCACCACCGAGGATCAGGAACACAAAATACATAGCACATATGGGGCCTGTTAGGCTGGTCCTAAGCAACTCATCCCAGTGAACTTCTTTAATGCCTCATCTGGCATCTTCTGTCGCTGCAGACTAGATATAAGCTAATAATGCACAGGGCGCACAGATGAGAAAAAAGTGCATACTACAAGGGCCTGGTATATGGTCCTCATCCGCCACAAGCTACCGTGTTTTAGAAAATACGAGGTCTCCATCTTCATCCAGTCGCTGTTAAAATTGGTAACCCTGTGCGGTAAGCTCGATCCTACCTCTGTCGGCTATGATAAGATTGAAATTTTGTCCACGTACTCGGTGGCAGAACAGAATGCGGATGTCTCCTTTAATGTACACTTAATTGGGCCGCTAATTGCTCACTTTCTTTTGATGAACGCTCATCGATCGTTAAGGGAACTCACACGACCAGCTCTGACTGGGAGCTCACTTTTCGAGCTCACGCATCCGAACAGGGCGTAGTAGTAAAGGCAGATGAACGAATGGTCATTTTAGCCATTATCCATGATCAGCCATTCATACCAACCTCAGGCGTCGCACTGCCCGTGGTTCAAAATCCAGTGAACGGTTTTATCCAAGGTCAAACGCTCTAATCTGGAGTCACTGGCCGATTTGCACACCGGTTTAGATCGAATAGTGACTTTGGAACGCTCACCGATCACTACCGGGACTCACTTGTCCCGTTCCACACGGAAAATTTGCTAATTTGAAAACTTCGACGCGGAAGGCCTCTGTTGGCCAGAATTGCCTACCCTTGTTGTCCAGGGAATGAGCTGTCAGGCAATGGTAAGCGATAACTTCTTCGGAGCCAAAAATCAAGCGTGAAAAGGGCACATTCGTTAAAACCTAACAGCTGGACTGATCGTACATTTCTAGGTCACTTCAATTGAGACGGCTGCAGGACCAGTCAACGGGGCTGCGAGAGCATTGCATTGCTCAGCATTTGACACAATTTTCAGATTTAGAAGGATAATGATCTGTAAGTAGTTTGGGTCAGCTAGGTTTGCGTTGGTTGTAGCATGGCCCCAGGTTACGCCTTCACGTTCACCATTGGCGAAGATAGCTAGTTGGAGGAAGAGGAAGGTAAAATGGGGAAGGATTCGTGATTTGATTTTTCTGACAGTAACGCGATCAATAATTAAAGTTCAAACTCCCGGCGCGAACGGTAACCTAGGCAGTCATCCGCATACCTGCAGCTTCAGTCTCGGTTTACTTTACGTTGTCCCCGAAACGTAGGGTTTTCACAGAACAGTCTTCTCTTTGAAGAGAAAGACTGAGATCTCACAAGAAATGACAGTACAGGCATACTAAAGGGCTATTGCATTCTGTTTCTCCGTCCTGAAAATCAGCATGGCACCTAATCATTTAGCAATCTTCCAAACCCCGATTTATAGCCAATCGGGATAGGTTAAGGCGTCTGGTATTTTTACACTGGAGCAATGCGCACATTCTTCCTGAGAATGGCTTCTCCAGTGCCAGCCTCGCTCTCCCATTCGAACACCAGGACAGGTATATCATCCAATTGCGTAATTTGTACTAAAATGATTTGTAAATATAGAAAAAGCTGCTCACTGACAAGTCCCGGTCTCACAAGGGTTCACCGCATCCTGGTGGGTCTTGGGACTTCACCGTCCGCAATTCATAGCAGTACTTACAAAGAACCGGTAAATCAATAAGCATGAGTTAATACAGGCTGGAATGCCAACTTTCTGTCTGGCTTCCCAGCTCAGGCGTCTGCAAGAGCACCTCCGGCCGCAAAGCGAGGAGAAAAACTATAGTGAGAAGGATCCACTGCAGCCTGACTGTCAGTCCTGAAAAAGGACCGAGTTATCCCGGTATTTGGCAGTCTTTTCAAGTCACGACTCTTAGCACATCGGGATATATTGAAAACCCCGAGCATAAATGTAGTGTGTAATGTGTTGATATTCCCTGGGGATGGAGTCCCCTGTGCTGCACACCCTTTCCAGCAAAGGCAATAATTATTGAGCCATCCCTACTCTGTGCTGCCTATCTGACCTCCATTTTTGTCTAATACATATATACCTTAGGTAGTTATGAGCCCCGGTTTTAACATTGCTCAATGAAGCCTAGAGAACATATTGTATATGGTTGTCTCACCGATCGTTTACGGGGTCACTCGTCCCATTCTACCTAGAGGACATCTCCGCACTTGAAATGCTGGGACAGGTCCTTAGTTATGATCCTCCATTGAAATTCTGCATAACTGGAGCAGCCACGTAGCTCTTGAAATAATGGCTTAACCAACCTCTACCGATCTGCCGGTGTACCCTCTGCATATAAGTACAAACCTGCTTAAACCATCATAGGCATTTCTTAACAGTTTTCTCGCCTCCCTACTACCAAGGCATTTCGTTTTTGTAACCGGTAGATTTCAAAAACAAGGAAAGTTCCATTATTACCATTCTGTCACTCTGACGGTTCATCACGCCACCAAATTTTTATAGTGCAACAAATGCGTGACTGGATCGTTTAAATCGTGAGCTGTTTCCGTCATACCAGTCTCGCGATCTCTGACAGACTTTAGAAGAAGTTTGCAAGTTGTTTTACCCCTAACTACTGCCTACAGACCATATGCCTTTCGGCTGAAGGCCTGACTACTCTGTATTTGCGCCCAATCCACCCCGTGACCAGGCCGTTAGTTTCTGTTTTCGCTGTATTCATCACGTGATCTCGAACATTGATTGGTCAGTCATGTGTGCTGTAGAGCGTATAAGTTATCGCGCAAGTGTAATAGCCAATTTATGTGAATTCATAGACTAGCATTTTTCGATAGCGAACGCGAAATCATATCCCATTTTCTGACTGAACTGTACGCACTACGTTTTTGATCTCACATCATTTTTTCTCAAAATCCCTTTTTCGCACAGGCAGTTTCAATCGATTTAATGGTTAGAGCGATTAAGAACTCGTGGGTCCGATTCTCGGGTGTTGCAACTACCTGGGGTTGGGCATGACTGGCTGACGACGAATAATAAGCCAGTAATGGCTATTTCAGTCTCCTTTTTCTTTGCCGTCCATAGACCAACGACTAAATTTGGCTTATTTTTGAAAAAGGATCTGCTGGGTTGCGGCACTCATGAGCGCAGCCTGTGGACAAACAGTAAGCATGTAATCCAGCAATTTTATAATTATAACCTTCATATTTCTCTAGTTCTCGTAGAGCATACATAGGGGACAGTAGGTTAAAAACGACCAGATCATACAATTTGTAATCGTATCCAGGTGACGGCGGATAAACTGCACGAAGTTAAAATACTATGAGGGTATTTCTTTCAGTTACTTTTTCACTCTAAAGTGGTCCACGCCTTCTTTGGAGTAATTCTTTATTTAAATATATGTAGTTTGCGAAAGAATAAAAAGACGCCCACTGGAGGAGGTAATGATTCCAGTGCCCAATTTTGATTATAGGACGCATTTCGCCTCATCGCTGGCCGTGGAGCTGAATCGGACCTGCATTTCACCGTGTGCCCTGTGTCGCCACCGTCCTCAGGGCGTCTCCCTCAGGTTTGAATTTGTGAAAAACTCGGCGCCCTCGGTGGGGATTCGAACCCACGACAGCAAAGGGAGGCTTTAGTACAGTCAACGCTCCAGCTACCTGAGCTACGAGGTGCTGGTGAGAGCCATGCCTTTAATCAAGTGGGTTCAAATCACGCCGAGGCCACCGAGTTTTTCACAATTGAGTCAAATTACTGATTTAAATCTGGTACCTCTACTCCTAGTTACTTTAATTGCTCCTGGTGGTCTGGTGGATCCTAGATTGGTTGCTTAGAATAATCCTGCTGACAGAAGCTTTAGTTTATATCGAGGGTTGGTAGATTTTCATAAGATCGTCAGGCTAGTGGTGAGTCACCAGACCAAGTATCAGTTAGGACTCACGGCTCCGGGTGGGGGCTCATAGCTCAGT